>CAUYQG010149078.1:0-36603 GCA_963574415.1 Tarsius wallacei
TATAGACGTGGGGCCAGCAACACCTTGTATCAGCCACAGTCTACTATGTGCCTGGTGCTATGTAAGAGTTCTACAAATTCTCAGGTCATTAGAAGCACATGGAAGTCATTGTCTAGGTCTGCAGATGACGATGGAGAAGACAAGGGGAGTAGAGCATTTCTTGTGTGTATGTATTTAATTGTAATGTAACATGTAATATATGGTATGTATGTTAACGTACATAATACATTCTAAGTTCAGCAAGGAATTTACCAGTCCCTCGGAGCTACCAAGTTTTCCCTTATGAATGAACTCTAAAAGACATTTCCATATGGGGCTTTACATGCAAAGCACATTCAAGTCACTGAATGGTAGAGTAAAACTCCCAATAAGACCCTTATATTCCACAAGAGCAGTGATGTCTCATTAGACTGCTTCAAATGACATCTGTTGATAACCTCCTAGAGCATAAGATGAAAGTCTGGCTCAGAGTTGGTGATTCTGGTGGGATCAGAGATGATGTGGCCTTACAGGGCAGAGTGGGGTTCAAGGAGGGGTCTACATCAACTTTTGTTAAAGCATTTTTATTCAAGTCTGCTTACAACAGAGGGTAGAGAATTTATATGTAGTGTGGGTTTGGGAGACTGGTAGGATGGGTGGGTCTGCGGTAATCGTGGAATCTTGTATTTTAAGCAGAAAATCCACATACACTTTGCATTTTACTCCTTAGTAGATCCCTGAATGCTTTAATACAAAAAAAGGTTTTGCCATAAATCTCTGAGAAAAGTAGGGAAAGTTCAGGAAAATGCATCATGCTTATGCTATGGCTTAATAGGGCACATTAGATGCAGGTATTCTCTAGGCAATTTCCCCATAATTGGGTCATTCTAGAACTATCATCACGAGCTTTTTCTTGGGTATGCAACACTTCTCTTTTTTGTAAAGTTTAATATATTTGAAATTGACTGAATTTCAAAACTAAATACATCTTTTAGTTTCATATGAAGCTCTAGTATCCCTAAAGTAAAATGGCAAATTCCAAGACATGTTCAATTTCTTGTATTCATTAAGATGAACACAAAATATTACAGCAAGGGCTACCAATGGGGACCTGTGTTTTCCTGTGGGAAATGCTTCAGTCTCCAGTTTGAGAAGCACAGATTCAGAGTGGTAGTTCTCAAACATTACTGTGCATAGGAATCACGGGGGAAGCTTATAAATGGCATCATCCTGGGCTCTAAACTCAGTAGGCCTTAGATGGGTTCAAAACTCTGTATTTTTTACTTCAGAATATTTTGATGCAAGCGCTTTTTAGAAAAAATATGAACACATACC
Source organism: Tarsius wallacei (assembly GCA_963574415.1). Taxonomy (NCBI): domain Eukaryota; kingdom Metazoa; phylum Chordata; class Mammalia; order Primates; family Tarsiidae; genus Tarsius; species Tarsius wallacei. Next base: position 1,315 of record CAUYQG010149078.1, read on the forward strand.
TAAGTGAAAAGAAAGGTATGTTGTCTTTTAGTGATTTTCTAGAAATCTCTGCTCTTTTGGCCAGGTTTTTAACAGGAGCTAAGTAGTAGACAATTACAACAACAGAAACACAGTTAACATTTCTTGAACAATTGTCATGTGTTAAGCACTCTGCTCATGTTATAATACCCCATATGTTGCCTCATTTAATCCCCAGAGTAGCTCTATGTGGTAAGTATTACTATTGTACCTATTTTTCAGATGAGAAAACTGAGGTTGACGTATGATTATAAAAATTGTGAATCTAAAGCAGGGGTCAGCACACTTTCTCTGTAATGGGCCACATAGCAATATCTTTGGTTTTGTGGGCCACTTAGTCTCTGTTGCAAATGCTCAACTCTGTTCTTACAGCCAAAAGTAGCCATAGACAATACAGAAATGGATGGACAAGGCTCTGCTTCAATAAAACAGAGTCTGCCAATCCTGGATTTAAACTAACCAGGACTCTGAAGTTATGTTATTTGTCTTTCCTGACTTTCAGGATTCTCGGTTAAGGAAAACTTGTAGCAAACACTCCATTCCTTTCCTTCACTTCCGCCTCTGTGCTTATGACTCTGGTCATTTGAGAGCTACTTTCTTCTGGGACATTCTGTGTGAGCTTCCCACTCTGTGCATCTGGTTGGGTTCTCCCACTCACCTTCGCCAATCTGTGCGCCTATCTCTCAACGCTCAGTGCCTATCTCACTTCCTCCCTGAAAGGTCTCTCTACCTGGGTTTTTAATTTCCTTGAGCTTCACCCTGCACACACAGCCAGCTGAGGGGGCTTCTAAAAGCAGAACTGATGTGGCTTTCCCTGGTTGACACCTGTCAGCAGCTTTGCGTGACCTGCAGGATGAAGTCTGAGCTCTTTTACTGCAGTTCCTCTTGGGGAACTGATGACCAGTGACACCAAAGTGTTTTGAAACCACACCATGCTCAGGCCATGGGCTCTTCACCTGGATAGCTCTGCCCGGGGTGTCAGCTTGCACTACCCTGATGTGCAAGAATGTAGCTCTCCTTTCTCCACATTCTTCAGGGGCCCTTGTGTCTTTATTTCTAATTTTCTCAGAAATACTTGTTCCTGCTCATGGTGAAAAAATGTTTCTTGTCATTTCATAGCAACTCAGTCACTTCTGGATTTAAGTATAGTCAAGTCAGAATGTCAGCTTGGTCCTCTAAGTTGCTTCCTGCTACCCTCTCCTTCATGGTGTTCTGAGCTTCCAGGAGAGTGATGTGTCTCCAGGACATTAAGGCGGTCACCGGCTGGTCTCTGGGACCTTTCTCGTGGCTTCTTCCTTATAAGGCGGCATCTGCTGCAGACGCCTGCGATCTTGCTCTTGTTTCTGGTTTCAGGGTCTATGTGTGATGTATCTTCCTCCTGTCTCCAGTTAGTTGGACTTTTATTTTCTCTAGAGCAGAAAAGCTGTTCTGTCATTATTCATTCTTCCCTAATCTATGGTTTTGGTATAAGGTCTGGAATAATGGTCTGCATTATTCAGTGTTTCTCTCGAGAAGTAAAAGTAAGCTTTTGAAATTTTCTGGAACGCAAGCGGCCAATCAAAGCCTCAAAAGTTTTTTTTCTAGAAAAGTGGCCTTTCAAATCTGAGAATTTAACTCTTGTTATAAGTTCTGTCTCCTTCCTATGAAACTCATGCATGTGGGAGAAGAGACCACCAAAACCCAGAATTTATTTATAAAAGAATGTGTATTTATTCTTACATGTTTAAACTTGAGTCACCTTCAAGTTTGATGTAATATACCTTTCTTTTCTCTATTTGATGTAATATACCTTTCTTTTCTTTTCTTCTTTGTTCTTTTTTCTAATTTTTTATTTTAAAGATTTTGGGTACATTTCAGGGTTAAGTATACAAATGTTCATTATGCAGATACCCTTGTTGATGAGGTATGCCCCTCTCTCCCCTGGCATTTTCCCACTAATGCCTATCCCTTTCTTATAGTAATATGATAATTGTTCAAGGTCTGCTTATGAGTGAGAACATATGGTACTCTGTTCTTTGTTTCTGTGATAGATCACTGAGTAGGATTGACTCTAAATCCATCCAAGTTGCTGCAAAGTCCTTATGTTTGTCTTTCTTTATGGCTGCATAATATTCCATTGTGTACATGTACCACTTTTTTTTTTCATCCAGTCTAGCTTCGATGGGCAGTATGCTTTGTTCCATGTTTTTGCTGTTGTGAATAGAGCTGCAACAAACATGCCTGTGTAGATATCGTTTTTGTAGAATGATTTGTGTTCCTATGGGTATATTCCCAATAGGGGGTTGCTGGATCATATGGAAGGTCAATTTCTAGTTCTTTCAGAAATTGCCACACTGTCTTCCAAAGAGGTTGCACTAGTTTGCATTTCCACCAGCAGTGTAGAAGCGTTCCTTTTTCTCTGCATCCTCACCAGCATCGGTTGTTGTTTGTTTTATTAATGATAGCCATTCTTACCGAGGTTAGGTGGCATCTCAGTGTGGTTTTGATTTACTTTTCTCTGATGATTTGCAATACACCTTTCAAGATCTTTTTTCCATGCCAGAACAGTTTTTAAACTTGTCAATTTTGATGCCTTTTAGTACTTCTGTCATTTTTTTGTTTCACTTCTTTCACATTGGCAAGATGTTTCCCTTTGAGGACTTTTTCATCTGGGGACACACAAAAAAGTAGCTCAGGGAGAGATTGGATGAATAAGGAGGGTAGTGTACAAGGGTCATGCCATTTTTGGTTAAAGACTGCTGAACACTCAGTGAGGTGTAGGCAGGTGCATTCATAAATCACCCATCACAAAATGGGTAAATGCTTGAAAGAATCTCCCCCCCCAAAATAATAATAATAATCCCTGAAGCGGAACACAGCCTCTAACAACAACACTAGCTGGCATTCAGATGCTGATTGGTTCCTAGAACACTTACCTAGCCTGGAAAGCCTGTGCTACAAGGGACTCAGCTTTCGAAAGATAATTTTTTTTATCCCCCTTGTAGAATGCTCTTGCTCCTGCCTGAGATCTCTCAGAATGTAACTGCTCAGCATTTAATAAGTATCTTCTTCCATGAGACCCACTCTTATTGCCCTAGTCGGTGATAGGTACTCCTCTTCTGTGCGACTATAATGCCTTGTGCATATTTCTATCATTGTAGATTGAATCCTATTATAATTAATCATTTGCTTGTCATCTTCCAACACAGTATGATCATCTTGAAAACAAAGGTAATGTCTTTAACTTTTTATATTGCCAGAGCTTAATACAGTGCCTTGTATGCTATAGCTGCTAAAAAATATATTGTTTGAAGATTGAATAACCCATGCAGCCTTCCTTGCAATTCATTTCAATGACCATCTGTTTAGTATCTACTGCATTGTTAACTAGCTTTCAAGGTTGTGTTTTATCTTTTCAACTAATCATAAAGGCCTTGAAGTCACTGGCAATGCTATATAACTTTATTTTTCTTTTATTCTCCTACAACTCTCTGTCTAGAACGGCTATACATAAACATTTGCTTAGTTGATGATTAAAATTACTTCTCCCTTCTTTAAAAAGATAAGTACACGCAATTTACAGTAATATTCTGATTTGGTACTTTAGGTAGGTCATGTTGACTTTGCTGCATCATTTAACCTTATTGGTGTTTTAGTTATTAGATATTTGTCAGCTCTCCCAGACTTATGACTATGTTTATTTTAAGCCACTCTGTTCAGCTCTCCAGCAGTGGTTTGTGCTGAAGGAAAATTTAATAAGCATTGAACGATGATCAGATATTGGTTCTTTTCCACCAAATAAGCTCTCTAATCGTTCCCTGGTCTGTCCTGTGAACTTGCCTGAATTACAGGGGATGTGCTATGCATTTCACAATATGTCCCCTTCACGAAGTTAGTCATGGAAATAATAGCGTTAAGAAATTATGCTAATTAGTTGAAGCACGTTGAACTAGTTATTTCATCATTTGGAACTCAGTTTTCTCATCAGTTAAAGAAAAGGGGAGAGAATGAAGACAGTGTGATCTGAGAATTCTCTGCGTGTTGTATGGGATTCTGTACTTCAAATGCAGGCACTTGGAGAAGGGAATGGAGAACAGGCAAAGGATAAACTACAGGAAGCACCCCCTTACTGAGCCAGCTGCTTCACATTGAAAACAATTCAGAGGCCAGAGTTGACTGGGCAGTAGCATAGGGATGCAGAGAAGCTAAGGATTTGGGAACAATAGCAAGTAGTGCTGACTGGATGCCTTTTCCTAAAGTTCATTTGAAGACCTTTTCTTAGAAACAAGGTGTTGGCCAGGTGCAGTGGCTCAAACCTATAACCCCAGCACTTTGGGAGGCTGAGATGAGAGAATTGCCTGAGCCCACAGGTTCAAATCCAGCCTGGACAACATGGTGAGACCTCGTCTCTATCAAAAAATTAGCTGGTGTGGTAGCAGCGTGCACCTGTAGTTCCAGCTACTTGGAGGGCTGAGGAGGAAGGATTGCCTGAGCCCAGCAGGTCAAGGCTGCGGTAGCCGTGAGCATGTGCCACTGCACTCCAGCCTAAGAGACAGGGTAAGACTCCAACTCAAAAAAAAAAAAAGAAACAAGGTGTTGATTTTGATGCCAAATACCGGCTACTTTCACGTAAGAAGCTCTTGCAACAGTCTTAAGACTATTAAGACTCTTAAGAGAGTTTTTATTATTTTTATCATTCTAATTTAGAAAACAAAAAAATATTGATTCCTAGGGGTCAAATAATGTGCACAAGGATACACAGCTTGAATATGGCAGATCTGGGATTGGAACTCCAAATTCACTCACATGCTTTCCCTCTACCATACAATTCCCTGTGCTAATACTAGTCTCCTATCTTTATTTACACCACAGTGTGATTTTAGTGTGTGCCATTAGAAGTGGCTGGAAGCAACGTTAGTGACTTGGGTCATAAGAGTACTGTTTAGTGCGATGAAGCAAACATCTTTTCATACAAATAATTTATTTGTACCAAAGTTTTCTACTTGAGCACCCAAAGTGAATTGAACTAATGTATCATTTTATACTAATGAGGTGGTTGGAACTTGGTGTGTTGAGGGTTTATGAAATTTCAGACTAGTTTTCAAACCTTGTATTTATTTTCTGGTGGATTTCAAGTCAAATATAATCTAAATGATTCTTATTCATTTACATGTTTATACTCAGAGATATTTGAATGAATTATTTAATGCCCACTGCTTATGATCATTTTCTTAAAAAACATTTGAACTCCCTTTCTTAAAAGCAGAACATGTTGATTTTGATGCCAAGTGTAAATTATTTTGAATCATAGGCAAGTTTGGAACTTAGGATGAATCTTTGAACTCAGGAAGCTCCAGCCGGCTTCCAACCTTGGCAAATGCATTCTTTAACCTCTAAAGCAGTTATATTGGAGTAATCCAGAGGGATCACACAGCACTAATGGAAGTTGTCAACAAAATTGAAAGTAAAGCATATATTAAAACCCAGAACTTGAGAGGTCCTTAACTACAAACAACTGAGGCATAAAACTCAAGAAGGCTTCAAACAGCTTTAATCTGCTGGTGAATCTGTTCTTTGATAGCATGTAAAATCTAAGCTGAGAAGTGTGTGCCGAAGGGTTTCAGTACACTAATTCCAAAATTGATTTTGCTAAAGGACCTGACTAGCATGCCAAGGAAGAAATGGCAAAGAAGGGAGGGAGGAATAAAGGGAAGAAGGAGTCGGAGAGAGGGAGGAGACAGAAAGACACACACACACACACACACACTCAGAGAGAGAGAGAAAGTCAGAGAGACAGAGATAGAGAGATAGAAATACAGAGACATTGGGAGAGAAAGAGAGAAGGAGGAGGAGAAGAAGGGGAGGGAGGGAGAAAGCTGTGTTCAGAGACCAAAGATTCAGATTTGAATCTTAGTTCAACTATCAACATTTTATAAGATTTCATGCAGATCACTTGAACAAGTTTAAATATCTGTTTTATTATATGCATGATGGGAGTAAGGGCTTCAGACTTCACACTGTAGGATTAACTGGGTTGGTGAGCACTAACAATTCTGCAGATGTAAAGGGTGATGCAAATGGAAAGCCTACTGATAGGCTCACATGCAATCCTCATCTCCAGATGTTCCAATCCTCTCCCTTAACGTTCCTTTGTTGCTCCTCTGATCACAGGCAAATCTCTCCAAGAGTGCTCTAGACCTCATGCCTAGATCTCAACTCCTTCCACTGGTTTTCTTTTCTTTTTTTATTTTAAGGTTGTGGGATACAAGTCAGGATTGTGTACATAAGTGGTTTAGGTACAGGTGAAGCTTTGAGCCTTCCGTTGGATCTCACTTTGCCTGGGCTGGGATTGGGCACCCTTACTGATGTTATGTGCCCCACCCCTCCCCTGGCAATGTCCTGCTACTGCCAACCCCTCTTTTGTAGTATTATGATAGATGTTCAGGGTTCACTTATGAGTGAGAACATGTAGTTCTCAGTTCTTTGTTTCTGTGATAGATTACTAAGTATGATCGTCTCTGAATCCATCCAAGGTTTTCATTGTATTATTCCCTTCTGACCTCTACTCTTTCAACTGGTCACTTATTTTTGGATCCTTCCTGGGAGCCTTCAAACATCTCTTGACCCTCTAGTTACTCTCTTGGTACTACCTCTCTTCTTCATTTCATTTTCAGGATTCTTTTAAAATATGTCTACACAAGCAGCCTCCACTCATTTACCTCCAAAGCTCTTCTCTATCCATTTCAACATGGCATTTACCACCTCCCACACCTCTATCACATCCCATTAGAAGGGACCAAATGGTTTCCATAGTACAGAATCCAATGGCAAGTTTTTAGTCTCATGTAATGTGTCTGTTTTTGCATTCAACATGTTTGGCTATTTCTTCCTTCTTGAAATGCTGTCTTGGGGCTTCTGTGACCTCAAACTCTCCAGGTGTTCTTGCTAGCTGTCTGGAAGCCCCTTCTGAGTCTCTTCTGAATGGTTCATTTTCCTTCTTCCAATCTCTGTATGTTGGAATGTCTCTGGAAACAGTCCTGAGTTCTTTCTCTTCTTGGTCCACACTCTCTGCTAAGAGATCCCATGTACTCACTTGTCATCAGAAACCTCCTGCATGCCCAAGATTCCCCAATTTAGTCTGTGTCCTCCAGCCTTTCTCTTGTCTTGAATCCAGGCTCACAGTCTAGTATCTCAGCAGCTCTACTTAACCATCTCCCAGGCAACTCAAAATGAACATATTCAAAACAGAAGTTATGGTTCCCTCCCCCCATCCCCAAATGTGCTTCTTTCCAAGGCTTCCCCAGCTTAGGAAAAGACCAGTTGCTCATGTCTGAAATCTAGGTGTGATTATTGACACCTTTTAATCCCTTATTCTTCACACTAAATTTAATACCAGGTCCTCTCAATTCATCTTCCAAAGCACCTTTGTGTTTGCCCACTCCTGTTTAAGTTCACTGATGTCACTAGTCCAAGTCACTGTCATTTCTCACCTGGGCTGTGGTGTTGATTTCTAAGCTGAGTTTTCCACTTCTGGTTTTGTTGTCTTTGGTTATAGTCTTCACACAGCAATAAGAGTGATACTCAAAAAAGGCAAACTGGCCATGCCATTCCCCAACTGAAAACCCTTGGACTTCCAATGGTGCATAGTATAAAATCCAGAATTTTTATCACAGCCTGCAAGACCCTACATGATCTGAGCTTTGCCTGCCTCACTCCAGTCTCATCTCACTCACTCATGAGCCTCTTATTCATTATCAATCATTTTTGCCAAGGTGTTCTAGAATTTAACATTTTCTTGTGTTACAAAAGCCAGACCACTACAAAGAATTTAAAATAGTGATGCCAGTAAGATAGAGGTTCTTTTGCTTATGCCTATTGCAGAAAGTGTTATTTTATATGGATCCCAAGAGAGTATTGGGTAGAAAGGAGAATATTTAGCAAAATATGGACAAATAAGATGTTCAAGGGTTTTTTTTCATTTGTGACAGAATAATAGGACTGAAAGGGAGTTTGGGGTCATCTAGTTCAACTTCTTCCTTTGGAAGATGAGGAAACAGTGGTTCAGGGAAGTAAAATGCCTTTTTTTTAAATTAAAGTGAAATGACTTTTTAAGATCACAGAGCCTGCTAGTTTTCATGTAATGTAAATAGCTTTGAATTAGGTATAACTGTGGGTGGACCAAATTCACCTTTCTTATGCTAAAGTGATCTTTTGCTCTTCAAATGCTCCCCTGCTATTATGATGGGGAAAAAAAAACCCTGTCATTTGTGTGAGTCTATGAATAAATTTAAGAAAGGATATTATAAAAGTGGCCACTTATAGTTTAAACCTTATGCTTCAAAGAGAATAAAATAATATTTCTTTCCCTTGAGAAACTTCAGGTATAGTGGAAGGCAGAAATATCCAAGTTGGAAGCATCTAGACGCCTTTACCTCTTGTATCTAAAATCAAGTCACTCAGAGTATCCATTTGCCAAGCTGACTGTGATTGCAAAAAATTAGGACAGCTTTCTTGAGTCTCAGTTTCTCCATATGGGGAACAGAGATAATGTTCATGCTATAGGGTGTTTACATTGCTAAGTTGTGGTGGAAAATAAGTTAAAAAATGAATTTGATAATACCAAGCATTCTGCACTTGCTCACTTCCATTTTTGCCTGTTTTGCCTTCTTGCCTCCTTGGTAAATATAACTGATTTCGTCTTGTCAACCTAAAAGTAATAGGCTAAGATATAAAATATAATTTAAAGAGTTTACTTGAGCCAAAGTGAAGACAGTTGCCTGGAAGACTCAGACTCAAGTAACCTTGGACATGAGTTCTGTTAGGCCTTTGTTACAAGCAGGTTTGTAAAGGCATATATTCAGGAGTTCTCATTGGTTTACCAAAATAGCATTGATTAGTGATTGGTTATATGTTGTTAAGCTGTAGGGTGTGGGTTATAGTGTCAGGTGCAGCATTATTAGGTAGATTTATGGTTACTTGTGTCAATATCAAGCAGTTTCAAGAAATGAATACATAGTTCAAAGGAGATGGTAGAATATAATTGTCGTCTCCTTTAATGTATCGCTGGGCTTAATACTTTAAAGGAACTTGCATTCCTCAGACAAAATTTATTTTCTTTTCCCAGTCTCCTCCCTGGAACTGAGGGGCCTGAGGGATACATACATATGCATGCATTCACCCCCCACACATCCAAGTATGGCAACATGTATGTACTGTTAGATGTTCTCCTTTGTAGCACTTAACACAGTACTCATGTAGTCGTTTGTTTAAACATTTAACTAATGCCTGATTTTCTACCCAAACTCTAAGCTTCATGCAAGCAAGGACCATTCTTGCTCTGTTCTCTGTTGCATGTGAGCACCTACAGATTTTTGAATATTCATTTTATATCTATTTTCTGGGTGTTAAGTGCCAAACACTTTTCTAGGCTCTGGGTATCTGGCAGCTAGAAAAAAAGAAAGGTCTCTGGCTACGGTGCTTTGTTCTAGTGGGAGAAGATAGATGGCCATACATCTCTGCTTCTTATTTACTAGCTGTGTGATTTTAGTCATTTACTTGATAGGATATAATAACATGGAGTCAATATGGCCAAAGAGCAGCCATTTTAACATTACCTAGAACTGTCATGTTTTCTAGCAGTTCACTTTAATTTGCCCTTTAGTCACTAGTCCAGGGCAGAACTGGTTTCTCAGAAGTAGTTATTGATAATTGCTTTGCAATCCTCCCTCCCCAGCTTGTTTTGTAAACAAACAGGCTAACCTAATCAGCCCTTTGTGAACTTCATGACACAGACCTCTATCGAAGAAATTATGTGAATATTTCACGTATCTTCCTGCCCTCCATCACCTGATGTCAGTACCTGTGCTTACCTGTCCTCCATGATGATGTGGAACAGACCACCAACCAAAACACTTTAATGCCCTGCCTCCATCAAAGGGAGGGTTTAAAAGACGTTCATTCAACTTCAAACAGCAGTTGTCATTGTTTTGCTAGCACTGGCTAAGCTTTATGCTCTTTAAGCTGTGGGCACCATGTTTTCTTAGCTTTGCCCCTCTCCCTTACCTTGGAGAGGTGAAACTCCGCTCTCTTTCTAATTTACTTTAAAAATAAACTATTTTTTTCCAGTCTAATTTCTTTGCAATTCTTTGCATCACTCACAACCCCCGGCAGGCCTGACCTGACATTACTTAGCATACTTGTGTCTTAATTTTCTCATCTGCTTAATAAGAAATAATTTCTCCATAAATCTCATGTGTGTGTCTATGTGTGTGTGTGTGTTTCTCTCTTGTGAACAGCTTTCATCCTGGACCAACTTTTCACTTACATTTGGATAGCAAACAGCCTTGAAAGGTACAATGTCTCCCTATTTGTTTCCTGACCAATACAATAAAGGTAACCTGAGGCAAAGGTTGGGCAGTTTTGCCAGTGGACTTGACATAAGATTAGGGCTTTCCTAGGCTCAGGCTTCTCAGCTGGGACACAATTCCACAGTGTGCACAACATCCTCACAAGGCTGCCTGTATTGTCCTTAGAAGGTTTAGGGGGAGCAAAGGAGTTGATGTGACAGGAAACTCATGCCCCATGCTGTGCCATGAGTAATAACATCCTTGGCTTCTGACCCAAGAGTCTCGCATCTTCTGCTGGCATCTGTGTGTGGCAGGTTGATGTGTTAACTGGCAAGTAGAAAAAAATCTCAGATTCTTCACCATTTTTGCAATAATATTAGTTTTGACAATACTATTAGTTTCATCATGTTGTTATGAGGATTATATGGAAGAATGTCCTTGAATTTGCTGTCACTTTGTCTGGAATCCCTCTCTCCACTATTCACATGATATTGACTCACCCATTCACTCATTTACTTTTCTGCTTTGGGTTTTTCCTCAGATAGTACCTTTTTGGTGAGGTCCATCTTGGCTTTCCTATTTAAGATAACAGCTTCTCTCTATTAGTCAGGGTTCAACCAGAGAAATAGAAGCAGTAGTAGATTTATATTAGATTTATTTGTGCCTTGATTTCTGTGTTAGCCCAGAAGTAATTCAGAAGCATGTTGTTTAATTTCCATGTATTTGTATGTTTTGCGGGGTTCCTGTGATGATGATATTTATTTTTGTTCCACTGTGGTTTGAGAAGATGTTTGGTATTATTTCAACCTCTTGAAATGTGTTCATGCTTGATTTATGCCTAAGAATGTGATCAATTTTGGATTATGGTCCATGTGCTGATAAGTCAAATGTATACTCAGTGGTTGTTGAGGTGAATGTCCTGTTGATGTCCATTAGGTCCAATTGGTTGAGTGTTGAGCTGAGGTTCCCAATTTCCTTGTTAGTGTTTTTGCCTAGATGATCTTTCTAGTGCTGTTAGGGGGGTATTTAAGTCTCTGACTATGACTGTTTGGATGTCTATGTCCTCACTTAGTTTAAGTATCAATTATTTTATAAATCTGGGTGCTTCTGTATTGGATGCATATGTATTTAAAAAGGGCATTTCTTGCTGGCAGATTGAGCCTTTTATCATTATGTAGGATCCTTCAGTGTCCTTTTAAACTTTTATTGGTTTGAAGTTTATTTTGTCTGATATACGAAGAGCTAGCCTGCTCTTTTTTGGTTTTCATTTGCCTGGAAGATCTTTCTCCAGCCCCTTACTTTGAGTCTGTGGGTGTCCTTTGTAGTGAGATTGGCTGCCTAGAGGCAGCAGAATGTTGGATCATGCTTCTTTATTCAGTTTGCTATTCCATGCCTTTTGAGTGGTGCATTCAGTCCATTCATGTTCAAGTTAATTATTGATATGCAAGGTTTTATCCCTGTCATAATGCTCTAAAGAGGTTGGTTTTTATTTTTTTTTAAGGTTTTGTGGTTGATCTATATGGTCTGTTAACACTGTGCTTGCCTGTGCTTTTCTGATGGGTGGAACCATTCTTCTGTTACTGTACTCAGAACTTAAGTATCTCCTGAACCGCTGGTCTGGAAGTGGCATATACTCTTAGCGATGGGATGTCTGGGAAGGATTTTAATTCTCCTTCATTGATGAAACCTAACTTGGCAGGGTATTCTTACCTAGAATTGCTTTTCCCTAAGATTGTTAAGAGGGGCTCCCATCTGGCTTGTAGGGTTCCTGCTGAGAAGTCTGCTGCAGTTCTAATGGGTCTTCTCCTGTAGGTGGTCTGTCCCTTCATTCTAGCTGCCTTTAGGATTTTTTCTTTCATGCTTACCTTGTGGAAATGAATCACTATGTGTCTTGAAGATAGTCTTGCAGGAGTTCTCTGGATCTCGTGTTTGGAGGGTCACCTCCCTTGTGAGATAGGGAAAAATTTCTAGGATGACTTCTAGACAGTTTCCCCTTCTGTCTCACAGATGGCAATCAATCAGAGATTTGGTCTCTTTATATAATCCTAAACCTTGTGGAGACTTTGCTCACACTAAGTGAACTATTACAGAAACAAAGAACGGAATACCACATATTCTTACACATAAGTGGGCCCTGACCACTGGTCACATGAGCACAAGGGAAAGGGGGGCTGGCAGATGCTGGATACTGCTAGGGGAGGGAAAGATGGATGAGGGAGTGAGGACTCATGGCAACACATTGGGCACCAGATCCATATCAGGTGGAGAGCAGCTGGAAACCCAAACTTTAACTTCATGTAACTTACTTTTGCAGTAAATCTTCACTCGTACCTCACAACTCTAAAATTAAATGAAATTAAATTTAAAAAGATTTTTACTGCAATAAATCAGCTTGTGCAATTGTGGGGGCTGACTAGACTTGATCCATAAGGCATGCCCGTGGGGAAGAGTAGATTGGAACCCTCAGGTATGAGCTGACACTGCAGTCCACAGATGGAATTTCTTCTTTAGAGAAAACTTGGTTGCTCACAAGTTTTTTCAACTGATTGAATCAGTCCCACCTAGACTATCTCAGAAAATCTTTCTAACTTAAGGTCAACAAATTATGAATTTTAATCACATCAACCTTCACAATAACGCCTAGGTTAATGCTTGATAAAATAATAGAGGACTATAGCCTCTACAAGTTGACACCTCAAAAGACCTAACACCCCAATATTGTCTACACCCCCTATTCTCTTGATCTGTTTTATTGTGGCCATCACACCTATCATCATCCAATTCATTACTTTAACTTATTTTGCCACCTTTTTTCTCTTTTACTAAAATGTACCACCCCATGAGGTGAGAGACTTTTGATTGTTCACTATCTGCCCATACAATGGTGTGTGGCCCATAGCAGCAGGTGGTCCAAAACACTTGTTGATTGCTAAATGAAGATGAAGTGCTCAGAAAAAGGCCTGATGCATGGTGTACACTAACTGCTAGATATTGGTATAATAAATGTGCAAATAATACATATTTTGATTTATTTTCAACGTATTTTTCACACTTTTCTTCTTTAATTTCAGGCACTTTTTCATTAAGTGCTAAATCCAGTAACCTTTGCTAGATCTAGGCCCTGTGGAACTCCTCTGCCTGCCCTGGTCTTCAGCCTCACCTGTGGTCCTCCCAATGCATCCAGAGCTTCCTCTGGCCTGACTTTCTCAAGTCCCTCAGTGTTTTTACTGCACCTCTTGCCTCTCTTCTCTTGCTCAAGGTCTTCTCTCAGTTTCAAATGCTTTCCCCAAGCTTTTATTTACCTGGCTTAGTTTTATTCTCCCTTTTAGCACTCAGATCAGATTCTGATCTTCAGGACTGGTACCCCCTTTTGGGTCTCTGTGGTGTTCTGTACTCAGCTCTGTCCTAAAACACAGCCGACGTCAACATTCCATTATAATTGCCTGTTTCACGATTTCATGCTAGAATCCCCGAGGACACTATTATGCCATTCACCTCTGCATCTGCAGAACACAGCGCAGCTTCTGCCATAGAGATGTGCGATATCTTTTGGCCAAATGAAGACTGTTGATGAGGGCTCCCAAATGGTGCCTCAGAACCCTCACCATACATTGGAATCCCAGGGGAGAGTTTCAAATAAATAGTGGCTTTGATGTCGACCCCAGACATTCTTATACAACTGGTCTAACACGAGGCTTGAGTGTTGGTATTTTTTTTTTAGAGATTCTTCAGGTGATATTGATGTGTAGCCATGACTGAGAAACACAACCTGCAAAATAACTCTGAGCTAAGTTTTTAGTTTCTGTGCTCCCTATACGGCCAGAGGAGGAGGCCTGTCCTTTTTTCTTTAATTTGCAAACAGCTTGTTCTCCTAGGAAGCTTTATACCTGGAATCCTTGCTCACTGCTCAGAGTTAATGGTGCACCTGTGTTTATGGCCTAGAGCAGCTGGCCAGAGAAGAATTTACATTTTTACTGCATTTTTATCATTTATTGAAAAGAATGTATTATGCAATCACAGGCAGATGCTTCAAAGTTAGTAAAAATGATCCAGAATTCGTCATTCAAGCTCTTATTGCTCTTTGGGAAGGAGAAGCAAGGCCTAGGTAGGTGGGCTGTGGAGGGTTTAAGCAAGATCAGCCTGTTGGGACACATGAATTTCTTCCTTCATAACTACATTCATCCCCACAGGATGGTTAAGAGAGAGGGTTCTGGAGTCAAACGCCTGATTTTAAGTCCCAGTTCAGGCATTTAACAACTTAGTGGCCTTGTAACATCTTGGTGCCTCAGTTTCCTCCATTGTCTCAGAGGGCCATAGCACTACTGCATACAATTTTGAGGATTAAAGGATATGAGGTATATAAATTACTTGGCACCAAGGCAGGACCCCAAAGACAAAGATATTATTATTGTCTTCTCCCTGTGCCTTCCTCTTCCCTCCTGGGCCCCAACCTCAGGGGAGCCTGTTCTGTTGTTCACCTCTGCCATTGCAATTGCTTCCTAATAGGAGTTCTGGCCTTTGCTTGCTTCAGATCCATCCATCACATGGCCTGCACTGCTGTCTTCTGGGTGCACTGTGTTCATCAATGCGTTCACTTATTCAGTCATCTTCAGTGGCTCTCTTTTGCCTTTTGGATTATACCCAACTTCTCTGTCTTCTAAGACTTAGAGCCACCCTGTCCTTAGTTGCCTAAGTGTTCGTGTCACTGTTTACTCTCACCAGCTCCACCTTCACCACCTTTCCATTGGGTTGAGCTGTTTTCTTTATTTTTTCCTACCATGTGCTTTAGTCTCCCTGCCTTTGCTAGTCCTGCTCCTGGGCACAAGACCCTAGTCTTCTCCTCTGTAATTATGCAAATCTGAACTAAGCAATGCTGGCCTTTTCCCCTTTGATTACTTTCATCCTTTGATTCCAGTCACACCATTGTCTTTTCTGTAAAGGCCGCACTTTTTAAGGATATGCTCATTTATGTACAAAACAATCCCTCAATTCCAATGACTTAGCCCTCCTCAACCTGCCAACTCTGGGACAATTCAGTGTAGGCCTCTATGTACATTACTTTCTTACCCCTGTCACAACCCGGTGTGGGTCTGCTATGCTCTGGCAGCTATTGAAGGGCCCAGGCTTCTTGCATAGAGTGGACCCTGAGTCTTTGGATTCTCCACTGGATTTTCTGCATTGATCAGAGACAAAGGGACGTGGCAGCTTGCTTAGGGGATAGTTGAACTGGAATGAGGTATGTGTCAGGTTCATTCACATTTCCTTGTCCAAACTCAATGTCATAGACCCACCTAATAGAGATGGATGCTGGAAAATGTCTGTCTTCGTGTGCTGGGGCAAAGGTAATGGAGATGACGAACAAGCATTGTCTTTCCTGTATCACTGCAACACATTTTAAACAGTTGACATTTCTAATTACCCTAGAAATGGACTTTTAGTTTTACTTACTTGAGTTACTTTTTAGAAACAGAACTCACCAATAGTTTCTTTCAGAGCAACATTGGCTGGGAGTGAGAGATGATCAGCTTCTCTTTGCATTGCTTTTCACAGTGACCTTGTTTGACATTCTCTAAGGACACAGAGATATCATTGACACAGGAGAAGGTGTTGAGAGGAAGTAAGAAGACAGATAAAATAAATAAAAATAGACCAAATAAAAAACTTTATAGTTTAGAAGAATGTGAGTATCAAAATATTTTCCAAATAATGTTCTTTCAAAAAAGTATCACAGATGTTCTGTGCATGTACCTTTTTCTTCTGTCTAGTTGGAGAGCACATCATGGGGAAGTGTGTTTGTGTTCTCCTAAAAGATATGTTGAAGTCCTAACTCGCAATATCTGTGAAGATGACCTTATTTGGAAATAGGGTCTTTGCAGATGTAATTGAGACTATATGAAGTCACATGGAATTAGAGTAGGCCAGAATGCAATGACTGGGGTGCTTATCAGAAGAGGGAAGTTTGGAGACAGACACACAGAAAGAAGAATGCCATGTGAACTCACAGAGGCACAGACACATAGGGAAGAGGCCATGTGATGACAAAGGCGGAAACTGGGATGATGCAGTTACAAGCCAAAGAGTGCCAAGGATTTATCGGCAACAACCAGAGGCCAGGAGGAGGCAAGGGGGATTCTGCCCTAGAGACTTCAGAGAGAAGACCGCCCCCACTGACACTTTGATTTTGTACTTCTGGCCTCCAGAAATATAAGAGAAAAAAATGTCTACGGTTTTCATCTGCCCCCATTCCCTATCTCCCCACCTCCCAGCTTGTGGCATTTGGTTTTGGCAGCCCTTGCAAGCAAATACAGAGGAGCTATGTGTATTTGTGTCTCCTTGTCCTCCCTGAGCTCTGCCCAGTGCCTGGCTTATGGGCCTCAAAAGATGTCACTCAAACAATGAGGGGAAAATTTCTTAGGGCAGGGATTTCTCTTTCTGGCTTTCAATTCTCTCTTTTAAAGCCCAGGGCAGTACTTGGTTCAGAGAACTGGTTCAGGGGTGAGAAGTTTCTATCGCTTGTCGAATGCTGGATTTAGGGAACTGGATCAGTCACAAGATGAGATGGGGACTGAGAGTGAAGGGATTTGCAATAAGTAGCCAATAAGATGGCTGTGAATCAAAGCTATCCTTGGGGCTCCTGATGACAGAAACCACCGTAACTATGACTACAACTATTACAACTTACTTGTTCCAGGTGTGTTACAGACATTTTGCTTATTTCTCCCAACAACGCTATATACTACATATAGTATTGTGAAAGAAAAATATAATATTGGGGCCCCAAAATCACTATGCTAAAGGGAAAGTAAGATTAGGAACTGAGTCTGAGTCTCTCTCTCTTTCTCTCTCTCTCTCTCTCACATATCTTCCTTTTCCTTTTGTTCTCATACAATAGCTGTAATTTCATATGCTTACTTTATGTTACATAAAATGTAGGTTTGCTGAGCCTGAGGTAAATGCATTATTGACTTTGCCTCTACTTCTTTGCTATTATCTGTGAAATGTAACTTCACTGAGAGCCAATCAGAGTCCCACAAGAATGTAACCACTTGACTCACTGGCTTGCTTCCCTTCTTTCCTTCCCTAAATTCCCCTCCTGCTTGCTCTTTCCCTTGAAGTACTGAAGTTCCCAAAACCCTCTTGGGAACAAGCACAGGTCATGAATCCCACTGTGATTTGTGCTTCTTTTCCCTGTGTGCACCCTCAACCTTGGCAAAGTGAACCTCTAATTGGTGGATTTGCCTCCACCTCTTTGGGTGTATAGCATGTATTCTTACTTTAAACTATAGATGAGGAAGCTGGAGGTTCAGAGAAGTTGTTAGGTAATGTAAGCAAGATCACAGAGCTGGTGGGAGGGTAGGTGTGCACAGCCAGCTGTGCTGCCAACATGTTCCCGAAAGCTTTACTGAACAGTCAGGCTTGGATTGTAATTCAGGTTGTAGAAAGTAATATTGATTCATTTTTTTTTTTTAAATTTGAAGAAGAGCATCTTGTTTGAATTCATATAGAGATGCTGTATGAATAAGATAACCTTATTTGGAAATAGGGCCCTTGCATATGAAATTGATCTTATATGAGGTCACACTGAATTAGAGTGGGCCAGAAGGCAATGACTGGGGTGCTTATCAGAAGAGGGAAGCTTGGAGACAGACACAAACAACCTTCTAGAGTTTGTCCAGAAGTGGAGGCTGACAGTACTGTTTTGAAGAAGAAAACCTGACAAGTCCCTTGGAACAACAGGAAGCCAGTTTGGGCCTCAGAGCTGGGCTAGCATTGGCTCTGATCTGACGCTCAACATTCAGCTCTGAGTACATCTTGGTAAGATGTACTTGGTAAGAGGGAAGGTTTAATTTTCCTTGAGCAAATGTTCACTACAAATCCTCACCATTCTGGTTACTGTATCCAGTTTTGGATTTATCCTTCAAGATCTTCCTGTCTAGTGGGGCAACAGACAAGTCCTAGTCTGTGAAACCACACATACTCAGGACTAGATAGAAGCAAGTGCAGAGCTCTGTGAACACAGAGAAAAGCGTTTCACTTGGGACTGGTGAGGTGGGGAAGGGTTAGTCAAAGAAGTCTTCCTGGAGGAACCATCTGCTTTGCCACCACTCTCAGCTCTATCTGGAGGTAAATGTTGTAGTAATATTTAAAGTGTTGCTGCTGTCAGGGTGACCACATAATTAAGACCAGCCCTTTTAAGATGCTTGCAAAAGTATGGGTTTTTAAAAAATCATGCCTCTTTATTTTGTATTTTTGATGTTTTGACATCTTGGGGTTTGTTGACTCTGGGGGACGGCCCCTCCTTAGATGAGCGAATCCCTGGAGATAACAAACAACTGACTCTGAGCAGGTCTTCCATATGCAATCCAATCAATCCAGAGCCCATATCCCAAGCCACCTCCTCTATAGAGCTTTTATCCTCAGGCTACTATTTCCTGTACTTATCACCCCAGGGCCAGGTACTGGACAACTAGGAACAGCCTCTGTGCCCCAGAGTCTGCTGAAGTTATTCAAACAGCCAGTCCTAAGCCTTCTTACCCTGTCTCACCCATTCCTGTGTTCAGCATGACAAAGGTTCTTGCCCATGGTTCCCCATGTCCCCTCTGCCCAAGGGACAGACCCCGGTGCTTCCCCCATGTGGCCCTGTCTGGAGTGGCATGGAGCTGGAGTAAATGTCTTCCTTCCTGACAGCTATTTCCATGCCTACATGTCGTATTATACCCAATTAACACAAATCCCGGGTACCTATTTAAAAATACTTGATTGAAGGGCTTGGGGAACTGTTTGGAATTCAGAGAAAGTCTGAGGGGAGGAAGAGAGAGATGGAGTGAGAAAGAAGGCTGCAGAAATGAGCAAGGATCACATCTTGGGGGACTTGGCAGGGTGAGGGGAGAGTCAGAGGCCACCTGGTACCTAGCGGCTTCACAGACACAAGCCTTGGGTGACTGACACCTGGACTGTTAATCAGCCCTCTGTAGAGTTATGACTGCTGCACACTTCCTGCATTTCCTTACAGGAGGCAACAAAGGCCTTTGTGCATATCTTTTATGGCAGTAATAACGAGGGGGTGGGTGGGGCAGGGGCTGAGGAGCCCAGGTCTCTCGTCACAAGCAGGTTTTCGGGGAGATAACTCAGAGAAAACATGGAGCCTGACAGTCCTGTTTTGAAGAAGAAAACATGATGAGTCCCTGGGGAAAAGCAGGAAGCCAGTTTGGGCCTCAGAAGTAGCCCTGACAGCCTTATCTGTCAAAAGGCTTCATAGAAAAAGCATCCCCAGGGGCCCTGTGGGGCTAGCATGGTAACCTGCCCCCCTGTGGGCTCTGAACCCGCCCAAGCTCTGATGAAAGGGCTGGCCTGGAACACCCTCAATCAATGCCCCTTTATCTCCTCTCTTCTCTTCCTGAGGGAAGATAATCCCCTGTTTTGCAGTCTCTTCCCATCTAGCATGCAGAAGCTATTGATTTTTATGGTTGTTTTTGCCAGTCGATACAGGCACTGAAGGAGAAAGACCAGCAGGTCTGAAGCCCTGAACTTGAGAAAGGAGTTCAGACTCTTGAAAACAACCACTTCTCTTTTTTTAAAGAGCTAGATCCTATAGGATTCAAAATACAGGTGCTCTTTGAGGAATACATCATCATTCTGGTTTAATTCAGCTCTTCCCTTCATATCATCCCCGAAACAAAACTCTCTTCCTGATTAACTATTCATCAGACCACATGGTGGCACAATGTTCTGTCAGACACCTTTGCTTATTTACAGGTTCTTAGGAGAGGAAAGATATTGACATAACAGCAAGAAAGTGTCAAATCATAGCATCTCAGTTTTGGAATAACCATTGTTTAGGCTTTTGTGGCTTATAAAAGGCTTTCTTGTTTGTTATCTAGTTCAGTCTTCACATGGAGTCAGTGTTTTATGGATTAGAAATTTGAGCTCTGGAGAGGAGGTCATTTATTCAATCAGAAAGTATCCACTGAGCATTTTCTCTGTAACCCTGACAAACCTAGGTTCTGGGGATCCAGTAGTACCAAAAGAGGAACTCACTGCCTTCCTGGCACTTATGGAGTTTTGGAAATAAACTTGAACCCATGTTTCCTGCTATAAGTGCAATAAGAAGGGTTTCTAAGGCTATTTGGAGTGAAACTTTGCCACTCCATACCTGTGACCTTGGGGAAATCACTGAACTTTTGATGTTCTATGTAAGATAGAGATGATAATTCTACCTGTCTTAAGAGGTTGCTGAGAAGTTGAAAGATTATGGAGGTTAGATGCTTGGCCCAGAGTAAAAGCTATATAAAGGCTGGTTGTCATCACTGTGCACTAAAGGTTTGGATGTGGGAGTGATTTCTTGCCACTTAGGGAGGGGAACAGAGAAACCTTCTCAGAAGAGGTTACCTTGACCTGGGCATTGAAACACAAGTCTCTATTTTTGGGAAACTATCTTTCTCCATTGGTTAGAAAATACTTGATTGAAGCCTGTCTAGCAAGTCTTTTGTGTAATTACATTAATTTCCTACTAGAAAAGTTTTATTTCATAACTCGTGAGTCCAAGACAACACATTGAAAGTCTCAGTGAGTAATAAAAAAGAAGCTGAGTGACATGATGCACAAATGCGATAAACATGAAATTGGGTTCAGTTGTTCTACAAACTCTTCTCTACAGCAACAAATAAAGAGTGGGCTCTAAAGTCAGGCAAAGAGCCTGCATTTGGCCCGTGATTCCTTCATGTACTAGGTGTGTGCCTCAAATAAGGGCAGTAACCCCTGTGGATCTCAGGCCCTCATCAATGAGTTGGGAAGAACAATTTCCTGCTTTATGGGGATCCTGCTTATAAGACACTCAACACTATGCCAGGCTAACAAAAGGGAGCCAAAAACATAAAACTATTGCCCCCAAGACTAGTTTCTTCTTGCAAACTCACTTTGGTTAATGGTACAATGTGGAGGAAAGGAGCCCTGGGACTAGCCTTAACTCAGGGATGGCCATAAGCTAGTTCATTGCCCATTCTTGGTTTCCAATTTCTCCTCTATTCAATGACTATTGCCACCAAACTTGGGTTTTTGGATCTTTTCTGAAGCCCAGATGTGGTTCTGGAATTTTTATTGTTCTAAAAAGCCTGTGGGATATCCTGAAGGTAGGCTAAATAAAAGTACACATGCTAGAACAAATGATACTTCACCATGTCATTCTTTGGTTTAAACCCCCTCCCCCAAGGCTCTTCATTTTTCTGAGGGCAAAGGCCAGTGTCTTTCTAATGTCCTACACAGTCCAACACCATCTTTCTTTTCCTTAGCCCTACCACCTTTCCAAAACATCTATGACTCTTTCTTAGGATTCTGTCCAGCTCCACTGAACGACTGACTATTCCTCAAATACTCTAAGCATGCTTCAGCATTCTAACCTTGCTTTGGAATGTTCACCTTAGAATGTTAGAATGGCTTACTCTTACCTCCTTTAACCAATACTTTCCCTGTAAATCCCTTGCTGACCATTATATTTTAAATTACAGCCTCTGCTCCCCACATTCATCACCACCCCCTGGCATCTCCATGATTCTCTTACCTTGCTTTACTTTTTCTAATAGCAACCATCATATAATATACAATATAATTTACCTTTTTTTGGTAAATTTTGTTTTGACTTTACTTTGACAATTGAATTTATGCTGCATGAGAACCTGGAAATTTTTTTTTTACACATTTGCTCACTGTTGTGTTCCAAGTATGGCAATCAATGCCTGGCTCATAGCAGGTACTTACTGTATACATGAGTATTGAATTAATGCAAATGTTTTGTTTGAAATTCTGTTAACTCAGCGGAAGCGCATAGGGGCTCCCTTGAAAGAAACTCATATTGAAAATTTTAAATACTAAATGGAGAAGCAGGCTAATTATTTCTTAATTAATACAGTTTACTTAACATAAACACAAAATATTGCTAGGCAAAATCTTTCAGAAGAACATAGGTGAATAATAATGAAATCATAGACTCCGGGTGGTGAATATTGTAAATGAAGACATTTTCTAAAATCCGTTTGAGAACGAAGATTTCTTAAAAGTATGTGGATGCATTTTGGGGGAGTGTCAAGGGAAAGTCAGAATCAGTGCTTTCTGAGCAAAGACCTTACTGTTGAGCTTAGTTGTATTAAACACAGTGTCATAGTAGGGTGCTCAGTAAATCTCCATGGAACTATTTTGAACTGAGTTTAAGACAAATACTGTCTAAAATCTTTCTTTTCCTTTTTAACTGAGACTTGGTACTTAAAGGGAAACATTTTTATTATTTCATTAAGTAAAAGGATCTAAGGAGACACAGTATTTTACGGCCTGAATGTCTCTCCTCACCAACTTGCTCTTGATCTCCATGGGAAAACTGGATACAATAATTAAAGAATTAAACCTCCTTTACTTACTCATGCAGTATACACTCTCACTTGCCATTTGGTATTTATTTTCTGGATGAAGCAGCTTAATCTATTTTTTTTTTTTCTTCCCTTGGGACCACAACTGCTTGACCTGCAGCCTCCAAGTTTGGCTGGGAAGGCCTCCATTTTCATTTTCCCATGTGACTCATTCTCCTGTGTACAGGTAAAGAAATGTGCCAGATCCTTTAATGACATGTATCCTCATCTGCCTTGGAGAGCAATGGATAACGAAATCCTTTCCCCAAGTGCAGGGGAGGGCTCTTTCTTGTCCCTGAGGTGCCTCTTCCCTTTTAGCCTCTATTATTGCTGCTTCTACAAAGCTGATATCAGAAACTGCAGATCTTACTCTCATACATGTCCAAGGCGGACCTAGACCCATTCCTTCTTCCCCCATGATACAACTGAAGGAGGAAAGCATGAATAAAAGGATTCGCAAATAACAACCAACTAGCCTCAGAGAGGACACTTGATATTTTGTTTTATAAGATGACTGCTAACTAACAGTAGTCTCACTCTCTCTACAGGCTGTCTCCCCATCTTGTCTCCCATCCACAAACATCCTTGGGGTAGGGGACAATTTTCTACCACCATCTTTTAAGTATGCTCAGAGGCATCAAAACCTTAACCAAACAGTGTGAGCTCAGACACCAGTGAACAGTTCTTCTTCTTTCCCATTTAAGCTGTGCCTGGCAAGGCTTGATTTCTATACCAGAATCTGTCTCCTACTTGATGTCTAAGATTAGGAGAGATCAGACCCTTTAGAGAAGATGTTTTTCTTTTCCCAAAGAACATGCAGTATTCAGTTCTTTGTTTCTGTGATAGTTTTTTAGTGTGATGGTCTCCAACATCATCCAATTTGCTGCGAAGTCCATGATTTTGTCCTTCTTTATGGCTGTGTGATATTCCATCATGCATATGTACCACACTTTCTTTATCCAGTCCACTTTCGATGGGCAGTGGGACTGGTTCCATGTTTTTGCTATTGTGAATAGTACAACAGTTAACAGGTATGTTCAGGTGTCATTTTTGAATTTATGTTCCTCTGGGTACATTTCCAGGAGAGGGATTTCCGGATTGTATAAAGGTAATTTTTTAGTTCTTTTAGGAATTGCCTCACTGCTTTCAATAGAGGTTGAACTAGCTTGCACTCCCACTGACAGTGTAGAAACATTCCATTTTCTCTACATCCATGCTAGCATCTGTTGTTTTTTGACTTATTAATGATAGCCATCCTTACCGGAGTTAGGTGGTTTCTCATTGTAGCTTTGCTTTGGATATCTCTGAGATTAGTGAGACTGAACAGTTTTTCATGTGTCTCTTGGTTATTTGGTGTCATCTTTTGAGAAGTGTTTGCTCATGTCCTTTTGGGCCTCAACTTTTCACAAGCAAAATAAAAATATACTGATACCTCATAGGTTGTTTTTGAGGACTAAATGTAAACTACTTAGAAAAGTGCCAGGTGTATGGTAAATGCCATTTACATTCTGCTATTATATCTTTAGGATCAAGCACAAGTAACCCAGCTATAAGCTGGGGCTTTGTATGGGCCAGTCTTTGTTTGGAAGGTGCATTGAAAGCAGCCTGGATTGACAACCCTGAAAATAATTTTGATCAACTGAGATCTTTACTCTTGATGTTGAGAAGTGTTCAGAAGTAGGAAATAGGGTATCACCACAAGGATAGGGCCTGTGGTTGCCAAACACATTCTGAGTCTGCTCATGGGGTATCGAGCACACAGACAGTCTAGGTTTGAGCTGAAGATGTATATACTGGTAGGTAATATGGAAGGCAGGTACAGTGGCAGTATGATCAATACATCTTGAAGTGAGAACAATAGTGACAGCCAACATTTATTCAATGCTTACTAAGTGGCAAGTACTATGCTCAGATCTCATTTAATATTTGCAGCACCCCAATGAGGTAGATATTTTTAATATTTTTATTCTACCTCTGTGACTGTTTTATAAGTAGGAAATAGGGTATCACCACAAGAATAGAACCTGTGGTTGCCAAACACATTCTGAGTCTGCTCGTGGGGTATTGAACACACAGACAGCAAGTCTAGGTTTGAGCTGAAGATGTATGTACTGGTAGGTAATATGGAAGGCAGGTACAGTGGCAGTATGATCAATACATCTTGAAGTGAGAACAATAGTGACAGCCAACATTTATTCAATGTTTACTAAGTGGCAAGTACTATGCTCGGATCTCATTTAATATTTGCAGCACCGAAATGAGGTAGATATTTTTAATATTTTTATTCTACTTCTGTGACTGTTTTATAAGCAAGGAAGCTGAGGATCAGAGAGGTTAATTGACTAAACTGAGGTCATGCAGCTTCTAAATGGCAAGACTGTAAACTCACAATGAAAATATGTCTGTCTGATTCAGTAGCCTAACCACCCCATTAAGAGCCAGTCATTGTAGCAACAACAAGATGCCAAACTCCAAGAGCAAAGACTTGATTCACAATGGGAAGTGCTGATCCAAGTGGAATGCTTCAGTTTGAATGTGTTCTCCAAATTTCATGTGTTGGAAATCTAATTCCCAAATCTATATATTGATTGGAGATGGGGCCTTTGAAAGGTAAAATTAGAATTAGATAAATTCATCAGGGTGGAGTTCCCATGATGAGACTGATAGTTTTGTAAGGAGAGGAAGAGAGACCTGATCTGGCATGCTCTTGCCTGCTTGTCATGCAATGCCCTCCACCACTTTATGCTCAGCACGGAGACACTCACCAGATGCCAGCATCATGCTCTTGGACTTCTCAGCCTCCAGAACTGTGAGCCAAGTAGATTTATTTTCTTTATACATTACCCAGTTTGTGTTAGTCTGTTACAGCAATAGAAGATAGAAAAAGACATGGTGCAAAGTGCAGAATGATCCTTGAACATGGTAAGTAACTTCTGTGTGTTTGCTCCTTTTATAATGGGAACATGCTCTGGTAAGTTATGCATGTCTTATTTTTTTAATCTATTCATTCTGCAAACATTTATTTATGTGCTAAGACTGAATTGTGTATTGTGACTACAGACTTAAAGAATCTCTGCCACCCAGTAGTTCAGAGTCCAGTGCAGGAGACTAACATTTGCAATGAAATGAGAGTTAAATATAGTTTATGATGAAAAGAAAACCCTGGCCAGCCTGAGGAAGTGAAGGAATGCTTCCTGGAGGAGAAGGTAAACCTTGAGATTCCTCTGAAAAAAAGAAGGAGCAGGAATTTGTGAAGTGCATAAGGGGTGGGAAAGAAGGCACTGTAGACACAGAAAATCACACTTCTGTCTAAATCCATGTTGTTATTGCCTGTCTTAAAATGCATAGGTATTTGTTAAACATGCTTCTTGCCAGAGGCAATACTACTTCTCAAAGGAGACAATGAATTAGGTCTCAGGATGTCTGTCATCAGAAGGAATGTGCATTGATAATATTTTCCTTAGACTTCCAACACACATTCTAGCAATGTGCTCCTTCGTCAATGGCTCTAACCCCTGCACAGAAGCAGTCTGACCCTCATGTTTTCCTGCCTTGTTTTTGACCCTGAGGATCCAGGATTTAGGGAATCCCTTTGCTTCTCAGACATGCTCTTCAATGGAGCCACTTTTTCCCTCCATCCAACTGGTGCCCTCCTTGGGTCTGGCAGGTGCCCAAGTCCTGTTCTCCCTGCATGGGTAGACTGAGCAGTGTTCTGCAAATTATGCACCAGGCTCATGACATTTGGGGCACCTGTGGACCCCTTTTTTCCTATATGGAGGTCAAGTATTTAGCAAAGGCAATATAAATGATTCAGAGAGCATGATGTCAAGTCTGGTTCTGGAATAGTCTGTCTGGAGAGATAGATGTAACTGACCCTGGTATGTGGTAGACCCAGCTTTGGGGCAGAACTGGGCACATTCTACCTGCTCCCTAGATCCTGTGGGTTCCATGCCCTGCCCATCTTCAGATGCTATCTCACATTAATAATCATTGTAGTTTAAAAATCTCAGATCTCATTTGGTGCTTGCCTCATCTCTGCAGTGGGAGCTATTGTGAATATACCTGGAGGAACTCCAGTCATTCTACCAAGAAGATACCTGCACATGCATGTTTATTGCAGCTCTATTCACAATAGCAAAAACATGGAACCAACCATGCTGTCCATCGAAGCTGGACTGGATTTTAAAAAATGTGGTACATATACACAATGGAATATTATGCAGCCATCAAGAAGAACAAACATATGGACTTCACAGCAACTTGGATGGATTTAGAGTCGATCATGCTCAGTGATCTATCACAGAAATTAAGAACAGAGTACCACATGTTCTCACTCATAAATGGACCTTGAACAATTATCATAATACTGTAAGACAGGAATTGGCAGTAGTGGGCAACTGCCGGGGGTGGGGATGGGATTGGCAGTTGAGGGAAACTGCCAGGAGAGGGAGGGGAACACCTCATCAATAGGGGTACCTGCATAATGAACATTTGTATACCTAACCCTGAATTGTACCCTACGTTTTTAAAATAAAGAAAAAACAAAAACAAAAAACAATGTGGCCTAGTGAAGCAAGCTGGGTCTGAACAGATCTGGATGTGAGTCCTGCTTTTCTAAACTTCTGGACTTCAGTTTCCTTTTCTGTAATTTGGGGATAATAAAGGGAACTTCAGATTGCTAGCATCTCTATTTGGATATCTCATGGAAGGTAGCTGACCAAGACAGACTCTATAATATTGTACTTCATGCTGTCCGCAAATGTGCCTTAGTAGAGTCCTCATCCAGGGAAATGAGAGCCATACTCAGGTACTTGGAACTGGGCCCTGGGTCCCTTATTTGATTACCTTCTCTTCTGCAGCCCCCACAGTTAATCTGCTTATGAATTCTGTCTGTCCTACTTTCAAAATGCATAACCAATGGGATCCTTTTTTTTTTTTAATTTTGTGGCGGGAAGTGTCTCACCATGTTCTCCAGCCTCATCTCAACCTCCTGGCCTCAAGTGATCTTCCCGCCTTGACCTCTCAAAATGCTGGCATTACAGGTTTGACTCACTGTACCTTGCCTGGTGGGATCCTTCTCACCAGCTCCTCTGTTGCTCTCCCAGCTGAAACCTCCATCAGGGCAGCTGTGCTGTTGAAATGCCTCCTCACTCTCCTCCTTGCAGCTGCCTTCAACCCTCCAGCCCCATCTCATCTGCATCAAGCAGTCAGGAAATTCTTTTAAAAATAAACAAAAACGAATAAACTAGACCATAGCCTTCCCTTGCTAACAAGCCTGAAGTTCGCTTATTACTCTTAAAATAAAATTCATTGCCTTTCTATCACCTACAGGCTCTACATGGCCCAGACCCTGCTCACCTCCACACTGGCTCCATGGGCCTTGGAATTCTAGAACATTCTAAACATGTTTCTCCTGAGAGCCTTTGCATTTATTGGCTCTTTAGAACTGGACTGGTCCTCCACTGGCTTGGCGGGCTGGGTTCCGTTTCAATGTCTGGATATCTGGAAAAATGTTACCTTCTCTGAGGATGTCCCTGACAATCTGGGAAGAATCACCTCCCCATCACATAGTAGTGGCTTTATTTCCCTCACACCACTCAACCCCCATTTTCTTTTTCTTTCTTTTTTTTTTTTTGAGTTGGAGTCTCACTCTGTCGCCCAGACTGGAGTGCAGTGGCACGCTCCCGGCCACTGCGGCCTCGACCTGCCAGGCTCCGGTGACCCTTCCGCCTCAACCTTCCAAGTAGTTGAACTACAGGTGCGCGCTACCACGCCCGGCTAATTTTTGATTTATTGTAGAGATGAGGTCTCACCAAGTTGCAAAGGTGGGTCTCGAACCCACGGGCTCAGGCAATCCACTCACTTTGGCCTCCCAAAGTGCTGGGATTACAGGCTGAGCCACCGAACCCCACCAGCCCATTTTCAGTTCTGATACTGAACTGCATGCTGGTTTGTTCACCATCACTTCCACACTAGAAAGGGAGCTCTTTGCGGGATGGGCCCTTGTCAGTCTTATTTGTTGTGGTAGTTCCACTTATGGTCATCAGATAAAGTACAGGACATTCTGGTAAACTTGAATTCCAGAGAAACAACAAATACCTTTTTAACATTAACACATTTCATAGGGCATTCTTATACCTAAAAGAAGAATGACTTGTCCCTGTATTTTATATTTGCTAAATATAAAAACCCTAGCCCCAACGGGGCTGTCATCTCTGCTGGGGCTTAATAAATATTTGTTGAAAGAAAAAAAAAGGCATAGTGAGTGAGCAATGAATGATGATCATAAAACAAAACCTGCAGAGTGAATTTCTTTTATCTTTTTGCCTTCATATTCCTAGTGCCTTGTCAACGCTTGACATATGATGTTTTTCCCCTTCATATCCTATCGTTAGTCTCATTTTGCAGTTGAAGAACTAGGGTGAGAGAATAAGAGCCTTTTCCAAAGTTAAGCAGCCAGGGATAACATCACTGAATCTAGCAGACAGTAACTCCTGAAAGGAGGCTTAAGTTAATAAAAGCTTTCTTCTCCCCTTGTCCTATAATACAAGCTGGTGTAAAGACAGTCTGGGGCTGATGGGGTAACTCCAAGGCCATGCTTCAGTCAGTCCTTGGAGCCAGTTTTTAATCTTAACTTTAACTACATGGTCCTAAAATGGCTGCTGGAAAGCCAGTCATCACATTCACATTACTGGCAGACAGCAAGCACAAGTGGGTGAGGACAAACACCATTACTTTTTTCCCTCCTCTTGAAGACTTTCCTGAAAGTCACTCCCACCTGATCTTTTGCATTTCATTGGTCAGAACTTCATCTTATGACCACACCTAGCTGCAAGGGAGCTCAAATGCCATTATTTCATGTGATCATGTGTTCTCTGTTGAAAACTGGGTTCTGTTTTTAAGAGAGGAGAAGATTGGCTGTTGGGGAGCAATGAGAAGCCGCTGCCCCAGCTAGAGAGTGATAGAAATATTCCTGGTGTATCCTCTGATGGTGGGTGATGGCCTTTTAAGTTTGAAGACAGGACTAGACCCCAGCTTTCTGGCCACATGACCCAGCGATGTCCTGTATCTTCTTGCCTTCTGTTGCATGGACTAGTGCTTGAGTGGAATAAGGGCAGAGCCTGGCATGTGGACTTTTGTGTGAGCCAGAGACCTTTTCTGTGTGGAAGAGTGTGCAGCTTATGCCCAGTCTAGAAGACATTGGGGCGGACCCTGACATGGTTTAGATCTCTGGAACTAAGATGCAGAGACAGTAAAAATAAAAACACACATACATACATATATAGCACAAAAAACCCCCACACCTTTAAAATAAAAATAAATAAATAAAAACCAAATAATCAAATAGATAAAATGTAAGAGACAGAAGTAGGGACAGGATGGTGCTAGAGAGTTAGACAAAAGTCGAGTCATGACAGGCTGTGTCTGATCTATTGTTCCAGGATCCAGTAGATCTCAACAGGCTGCAGCAATGTTCTGAGCAAATTGAGGCAAAAACTGAACAGGGATTAAATACACAGCACTTGACTTCAAAAGAAAAACAATACGATACACTGATATGACAACATCAGCAGAAGAAAAAATGGTTGAAATGCTTTCTTTGGAGGTGAGATGAGCTATACTGTGGGCTATACTAGATTTTGCTGTCACTCTACATCGACAGGAATGGAGAATTCCAGTGACAGAGGGGAGAGGCGTGCTCGCTCCTGCAGCATACTAGACCACACCTGTCATGGTACCTGCAGTTCTGGGCTCTATACCTTAAAGGGAAGAGGACAGGTCAAAGAGTTAAAAAGAGAGAAATGAGGTTGGGATTGAGGAACTCCTCAGACTGTCTGTTTAACATTTTTATCAGTCACTTGGGTCACACCTGCTTATCAAATTCGAGAATTACTCTAGTCACTCTACATCGACAGGAATGGAAGCAGATGCCGTGACTGACAGAATGCCGTGACTGACAGAATCAATCAAGAAGAACAATGGGCCAATGTCAGGCTATGAAATTGAAAATAGATTAAGGTGTTTCACCACAAAAAATGATAAGTAGAGGTAATGCATATGTTAATTAACCATTCCAAAAAAGTATGCACATTTCAAAACAACATGCAGTACACGATAAATATATGCAATTATTTTTGTTAATTAAAAAATTTTAAAAAGAGAGAAAAAGAAAATAGATTAAGGTGAAGTCCTAAGGCTTGGAAGTGCAATCCATTGTTCAAGATGGAGATGAGACCTGGTATTACAGCTGTTCAAACAACTCAGGATTTTAATGGGCGGCAGGTCCACAGAGGTACAGTGTGTCTGTGTATGTGTTCAGGGGTGGTAGATGGTGGGCTGCCAGGAAGCCTCCAGACAGCACTGACATTCATGATTTCTTCCAAGGTGACCTTGGCTTTGTAGATTCAAATATTCAAAATGTTGGCGTCCTCCAGACTTGGGGAAGCTAATAGCGCTTACAAGAAGACGGAGGAATAATAACAGATGCCAAAAGTATTAATTTTTAGGATAAAATGTACCTGGTGTGTACTCCATCCTGATCAGCACATATATATGTTTTTTTCCTTGCAAGGAAGCAACATGGGGAAACCAAGTAATATCCCTAAGGAATTTTGAGGGAGATGGAATTGAAAGAGAGATGTGTGTAGTGAGATTTGAATACTGTTCGAGAGTCTGATGTGTGCTTCTTTCCCAGGTGGATGTTTGCATGCTGGAAACAGCCAGATAATGTCCAGCTATGTCAGGTTACAGAAGATGTGTATAGGCTGGGAGCCCATTTCGTGTTTTTAAGGTGATTTGGCAGAGCTGTATTTTGTCATTTTGTTTATCGATATGTACTCAGGAAGCTGCCTTGGTTCCCTTTTCCTCTAGCATTTAAGAGTACCAGCCTGCTTTGAGGGCCCAGGGTGGCACGGAAGGAGAGACTAGCCTCAAAGAGTTAGGTTCAATGAAACTTCACTTCTGTCTGTTCCAAGAAAATGCAGTCACTGTCTCCTTGGCACGTCTCTGGTAGAAATAAACCCTTTCCTGTCTTCCAAATCTGCTATCCTTCAAGGGCCGATTCCTAGATACCCTCAATCAGTCCTTTGCCCTGTTCCAGGCTTCCGGACACAAATGCAAACAGTCCCAAAGCATTTGTCTTTGACTTTTTCTCATGTCTTCCTTTCCCAGTGGGTGGCCATATGTATTTATTCACAGGTCCAAAAGGATTCCTCCTTCTATCCTCTGTTTGTTGCTGCTCTTGTCACATCTCCCCTAGGAACTCATGGTGTCATCCAGGGTCCCAGCAAGAAACAGATGGTACACTGATACTTGGACAATTTGAGAAGAATTTCATAAAGAATTATTTACAGAGCTGGGAGTATGGTTTAGGGGAATTTCAAGGAATAATCCAGTGCCAGAGGACTGTGAAATCTAGTGCCACTGTAGGACTGAAAGATTGATGAGAGAAGAAAGAAAACTAAGTGGCAAAGGGGGCTATGTGGGATGGAGCTCTTGACAGGATTACTGAACTTCAACAAAAAACTGCCTTATGGAAATCCCACAGCAATAGCAATAAATGCCACACCCTTGCTCACTTTTCTCCTTCCAGTCTCCTGCTGGTACACAACATTGGAAGTTGTAAGTCATTGGGCAAAAGAGCCCAATGGTGTGACCCAAGAAGTTTGGCTTTCCAGGATATGGCAGAAAAAGCAAAGGTAGAGAGTGGGTCTGGAGGGGCAAATGGAAGAATTTAATGAAACCACTAAAGGCTTAACTTTGTTGTTAACACTTCTTTTCTTGATATCCCATCTTGCACATAGTAGGCTTGTAGCAGTTTACTTGGCCATGAGTTTCTCTAAGGAAAGGGTGTGATCTTTGACTCCTATATTCCAGGACCTATCTCAGTGCCCCCCCAAAATGCTCCATAAATTATGGAATGACTGGTGAATGATTGAAGTGAATCCAATTGGGATTTTCCCTTGGTTTTTGCTCACTATTGCACTCCCTGGAAGCAGCTCCTTCCCTGTCTCACTTGTAGGTCTCTAGTACCAGTTCCAGTTGTTAAATTTCTATATTACCCTTCTGTACCTGAGACTGACCCAGTAAGGAGTCCTTGAGAATCTTTGCTTCTGTCCCAGGAGCTCTCACCTCAGGCACAACCTCTGCTCTCGGAGATGTCTCACTTCTCAGCAGGCAGATATCTTGTGTCAGATATTTGGCTCATGTCCTCCTACCAGGAAAGTTCTGTGAGGAAACCTTCTCTGTCCACTTAGGCAGATGTTATCGCTTTCTCCTTGCTCTACTCCTATTTAGGTGAACTGTTAGACACGAAACTATTTACTCCTCTGTTGTGTTCTAGGCACTACACTAGGACCTAGGAATGTCCAGGTGGATAAGCTGCGGTTTGATATATGGGACAGGCAGCTGCAATCCAGAGGGAGAGAAGACAAGTAACAAATAACGATTTCACAGTGTCATAAGTGCTATGTTCAGGTAAGCAGGGCACTGCAGGAGCACTGATGAGGAGTTCCCAACCCAACCTGCAGGTTTAAGGAAAGCACTCTGGAGGAATGACACCTGATCTCGTATGATGGCAAAGAGCTAGGTAATAAAGAGGACTCTATCCCAAGCCAAGAGAAGGCTCTGATCAAAACGACAAACTGCTGAGACAACATGGTGTGTGCTGTTTGTTTTTATCTCTTGCTCCCTACCCACTGGCTGAGCAAATATGTGTCCTGGAGGGCTCCCCCTTCCCATCGGCATGAGGATATATGCTACCCTTTTTTCTCTGAGATCTGTAAGTAACAAAATACTTCTTTATTTCATATGTTTTCTTGTGCTGCCTCCTCTGTGTTCTACAGGACCAATACACCTGAACCTAACTTCTTTCCTGGCCAGGGCTCTTCTATAGAGTGGCTATCCTGACAGGAATAAACCGGACACAGGTCAGGCAAGAGCCACAAGGACATTCTTCAGTGTAAACAAGATTCTTATACAAGGGACACCTGGTCATGGGTTGGACACTTGACATTAGGCTTTTTATCAGGATAAAGAAGTATCCAGTGAATGGCATGTTGCACACATTCACAAACCACTTTCCCTGGAGCTTCTCCAGGGTCTGCTAGAATTTATAGTCACTCTGCAGAAAGAAACCTCAAGACCAAATTAGAAAGAATTCTTATTTACAAAACCCCATATTATTGATTCTTTTACCTCAAGTGTCAATATGGCTCAACGTGGCACTGTTACTGATTTTGCGTTGATTGCAGTGAAATATTATTTTTCCCTTCAATAAACTGCTGGGACAACTGCATGTCTGCGTGCAAAAGAATGAAGTTGGGCCCCTACCTTACATCATACACAAACATTAACTCAAGGTGAATTATAGACCTAAATGTAAGTGCTAAAACTATTAAACTCTTAAAAGGAAACACCAGAGTAAATCTGTGTGATCTTGGGTTAGGCACTGATTTCTTAGATGTGACATTAAAACTACAAATAGTAAAAGTAAAAGATGGATAAATTGGACTTCACCAAAACTCCAAAAAAAGGTCCTTCTAAGGATACCACCTAGGAAGTTAAAAATAAAGACCCAAAGACAGAGAGAAAATACGGGCAAATCATTTATTAGACAAGAGACTTCTATGCAGAATATGTAAAGAACATTTAAAACACAATAATAAATGGGCAAATAACTCAATTAAAAACTGGGCATAGGATTTAAATAGACATTTCTTCAAAGAAGATATACAAATGGCTAATAAGCACATGCAAACACACTCAACATCCTTATTCATTAGGGACATAGAAATTTGAAGCCACAATGAGATACTATAGATGGTCTCTAACTTATCATGTTTCGTTCAACTTATGATTTTTTGACTTTTCAATGTGTTTATAGGGACTTAACCCTATTGCAATTTGAGGAGCTCCTTACAACTTACAATGAGGTTGCAGTTTCAACTGAATGTGTATCACTTTTGTACCATCGTAAAGTCAAAAAAAAATCACAAGTTGAACTATCATAAATTGATGACTGTTTGCTGTACTGCCAGCATAAAATGCATTTTTGACTTAATATTTTCTACCTATGACAGGCACACTGGAAGGTAGCCCCATTGTAAAGTGAGGTATGTCTGTACTTGACCACCAGAATGACTGTCATAAAACACAGAACACACGATAAGTGTTGGTGAGGACGTGGAAGCATTGGAACCCTCCTACGTTGCTGGTGAGAAGGTAAGATGGTGCAGCTACTTTGGAAAACAGTTTGGCAGTTCCTCAAAATGTCAAACAGAGAGTTGTCATATAACCTAGCAAATTCTGTTCCTAGGTGTCCTCTCAAAAGAAGTAAAAACATATGTTCACACAAATGTGTTTTCACTTGTGTACATAAATGTTGATAGCAATGCTATTCATAATAACCAAAAGGTGGAAACAAACCAAATGAACATAAGCCAATAAATGAATAAACGAAATGCAATGTATCTATATGGTGGACTCATTGTCGGCCATAAAAAGGGGTGAAGTACTCATACGCACCACAACATAGAACCTTGAAAACATAA
>CAUYQG010149079.1:0-13414 GCA_963574415.1 Tarsius wallacei
AGGTGAGACCTCATCTCTACAATAAATCAAAAAATTAGCCGGGTGTGGTAGCGCGCGCCTGTAGTTCCAGCTACTTGGAAGGCTGAAGCGGAAGGATCGCCAGAGCCCAGCGGGTCGAGGCTGCGGTGGCCGCGAGCGGCCACTGCACTCCAGTCTGGGTGACAGAGTGAGACTCCAACTTAAAAAAAATAAATAAATAAAATAATAATAATAATAATAATAATAATAATAATAGCTATTCTTCTGTTGCTGTTCCATAGAATCGAGAAGAGCTCTTTCTGCGTGCCTTGTGTTTATGTCACACTGTAGAAATTAAAACAAGTGATACTGTTGATGGAGCTACAGAATCAGCTGAATTAACCTATATTTCCTCTTCACCAGATGAAATAGCTTTAGTGAAAGGAGCTAAAAGGTAAGCACTTCTTGTACTTCTCCTAAGAAATGAAATCATAGGAGGACAGAAGTTATTAATATTTTGTTTCTCTCTGTTTGCTTTAATAAATGTATTGTGTATATCTCCTATTATTTAATAAAAGCCATAACTGCTGTATCCAAAAGTTTGTGAAAAATTCCTAAATCTAACCAATTAAGGTCAAAAAGAAAATAGTGATGCATAGATATAATTTGCCTTGCTATTTATGCTAGCCAGAAGTCTGAATGTTCATATTATATATATATATATATATATTTTTTTTTTTTTTTTTTTTTTGAGTTGGAGTCTCACTCTGTCACCCAGACTGGAGTGCAGTGGCCGCTCCCAGCCACCGCAGCCTCGACCTGCTGGGCTCCGGCGATCCTTACGCCTCAGCCTTCCAAGTAGCTGGAACTACAGGCGAGCGCTACCATACCCGGCTATTTTTTTTTATTTATTGTAGAGATGAGGTCTCACCAAGTTGCCCAGGCGGGTCTCAAACCAGCGGGCTCAGGCAATCCACTCACCTCAGCCTCCCAAGGCGTGGGATTACAGGCTGAGCCACCGAGCCCGGCTCATATTATATTTTGCAAGTCACATACCAATGTCCGCTTTTTGTACAACACTTGTATTTCTGAAGTGCTCCCAGCAATTTTGACATCATTTGACTGACAGTCCAGTTTTACCCACGAGGCCCAAGATGATTAAGTGGCTAAAAGGTCACACAGAGTGTTAGCTGCAGAATTGAAATCACGAATTGCCCCACTCTCCCTTGGTTACGTTGACTTGCTCTGTGTTATCAACTCATCCAGGAAAAGAAAGCACAGTTATATGTTGCGATCATATGAAAGAGAAGAAAAGAATAAAGAAACATGAGTTAGCCCCATTGCAAGGGAAATTAATCATTCTTTAGAGATACACAAAGGTCTTTTTTATTGTTTTTGATAGGTACGGGTTCACATTTTTAGGAAATCGGAATGGACATATGAGAGTAGAGAACCAAAGAAAAGAAATAGAAGAGTAAGTAACTCTGTGTTTGATGTTTGTCACTTCCTAACCCCACAGTCAACTTTAAATGGCTTCAGGCAGGGCAGCAAAGGAAACTGATGCCCCTATAAATACAGGACTCTACTCTTCCAATTTAAAATTTTATGTAAATGTAGTTGGAGTAGAAGCCATTTTTCATGAATGACAGAATTTACGGTTTGGTTTACATTCATTTGGGTTCAGTAGCCCAAATGAATAGTCTGCCTGGAGTGCTTCTGAAATGTAGATGTCATTTCAGATCTCTAACACATGCTGCAAGAAAAATTAGTGAACATAGATGAAACCTTCTGCTGTCCAGTACCCAAGCAATCACTCTGGGATTGTAAGCTCAACCAATAATGGCAGCTTTGGTGTAAACCAGAAGTTTTGTCTTGTTCTAGATGTTCAGGTGTCAGCCTCAAGGCAAGTAACCTGATATAGCAATGTCTCCACATTTTCTCTTTTACCACAAAGACCTCCAACAAACAAAGCCACCTTGGCTTAATGGTGAATTTTAATTAGGTTCTGTGATTAATTTGAATTTCTTCATTTGAATTTGAAATGTAATTATCTTATCTGACTTTCATTCTGGCCCCTAGGATCTCTTGAGACCCGTCTTAGAAACCTGTAATACATGTAGAGGCACTTGGGTAATGTGCCATTTTGAAGAGGGATGCTCAGAAGCCCAGAGGAGGTTCTTGGTCTGACTGCCAGAGACCCAGGGTTATTGTCAGATTTCAGATTGACTGTCACAGTTCAGATTCTAGCCAGTCCACAACAGTGTCCCCATCCTGGCCAACTCCAAACAAAACACTACATGTAGATATCCAACACATACATACTCCCCCAAAACAAATGACCTCCTCCCACTAAAAAGAAGCTGTATAATAAATATTTTTATGTTAAATATGTGTATCCAAGTTGTTTATTTTCAAGAAAGTATTCCCTCACATTGTTTCTGATAATTAACTTTTAACTCTTCTAATCTGTTCATTGATTAATAGTTCAGCCATCCACACACAAATCTGATCAATCTCATCATGTCATTCCATTGTTTAAACCTTTCATTGGCTTTCAGTTGCTCTTAGGATAAAATCCCAAATTTCTGAAATGTCCCACAATGTTCTATTTCCAGCCCCTAAATGCCTTTCTTGCTTCATCTCTTGCTGTTCCTCTATTAACAAGTTTTTCAGGCATTGGTGAATTATATAAAGTCCCTTATGGACTATGTGTTATCATGCTGTTGTGCCTTTGCATGTGCTCTTTCCTCTACTCAGAGTGCCACGGTCCCCTCGCAAATTTCAGCTCAGCCATGTCCTCTTTCAGGAAGCCTTTCTGTGTTCTTACATCTCCCCTGTGAGTGCCTTTGTTACAATATGTGACAAACTGGGAGGGTAGTTATCTCGTTACCTTCTGTCTCCCTTATGGTGAACTCTTCAGGGGAAAGGACTCAGGCAGATTCAGCTCTATTCCCCAGCACCTAGCATGTGCCTGGCACAAAGTAGGCACTCTGTAGATGCTAGTAAAATAAATTGACAGAGTTGGGACCATTTTTAGATTCCTCCAGATATGTCTTGGTGGGACACCTCTTTGTCCTTCATTGCAGTTTGGTCATTCTTATAGTTTAAATAAGATACTAAGAGGATACGTAAGTCTACCTCAACCAATACTGGTGTCCTCAGATAGCATGTTCCAATACAAGGGAAAGTACCAATTGTGCACACAACCAGCGACCTTCTGGCAAAGAGGAGAGCTGCCTGTTCATTTACGATGTTTACATATCTTAAGATGTTCCTATTTCTCATTGTGGTCTAGGTATTTTATTTTTCTCCTTTCTGTTGCCTTAAAGGTATGAACTTCTTCACACTTTAAACTTTGATCCCATCCGCCGACGTATGAGTGTAATTGTGAAGAGTCAAGAAGGTACACATCTTAAAAACTGGACTTTTTCCCTTTTCATTTGTAGGCTTATATGTTGATCAACTAGTTCAGGAAAGGTAAACATTTCGCGTAGTAGAGTAGGATTAGCTAGAGTCATGCAAAGCAGTAGCTTTTGTATATGCCTTCATGTATTTAAGCCCATATGTTCAATTTGCCAAATTGTCAGTGATAGAACGCCTGGTGTGATAATATGCATTTTCTTGAAAACAGAACTGTATTTCTCTGCCCTGGGTTTTCAGACGGGAACTGAAAGAATGAATTTTACGTCTCAGGGTACCCACCAGTTACCAGTGATGTTTATATGCCACAGCCCAGTATAGTGTGTGATCTGGGATTACTGGCAGTAGAAGCCTTGAGTGTAGATAGTTGCTGGTTATCCCTTCCTGGCCTTTCTGGTTCCCCTGCTGTAGTAGACTCCCTGGAAGCAGGTGAGGTAGAGATGACTAAAAGCCAGGCTTCTGGGAAAGGGCATTGCAGTTTCACTCCAGAGGTCTGGCTCTTTGTTTAACAGAGTAAAGCTTACCCTTTACAGGGAAACTGGTACCATCATCCCAGGGTGTCCCATATCTTTGGGAAGCACTGCAGTGGTTTGCCTTCTGCTCAGATTATGCAAGACCCATAGGGAGCACTCCTACTTCATCTGCAGACTCTCAGATGCATGTGTGTGTGGTGTGCTCAGGTGGTTTTTTTTTTTTTAAAATCCTTGATTTATGTTTCAGTAATTTAGTATTACATTTTTCTAAATTTTTTAATGTGAGAATGGGAGGATACACACATACCCTTGGGGAAACATAACCTGCTGTATTTATAATTTGTGGTATGACTGCAAAATAGTGAAATTGATTTTTGGTGATTTTAGTGTGTCATTATGGGATTTTTTTTGTGACTTTAAAACACTTTTTGCATGTGTGGGAAAATGAAAAAAAAGGTAACATCTAAAATACTGTTCTTATGTTTGCATATCCACATATATGTTCTACTGAAAATGGTGAAATGTCTGAGAAAGTGGTCTACAAAGGTCATTGACCTCAGAGCTACACTTTCTAATTTGTTGAATTCAGCTGTTTCCCTTATAAGGCTAAAGTGTCTGAGTGCTCAAGTGTGAATATTTCCTGGGTGTATGAACTAATCTAAAGTTGCACTTGAACCAGCATTCTGCAAAACTATTCTCATTTCCAGTAAAAACCATCAAACCACTGCCTTAAAAACTAGCTTGTATAGTTTATCAAAATGATTTTGGCTTGTTTGAGCTTGGGATTGATTTTTGACATCTGTAGATGCCATATTTGCA
The DNA here is from genome assembly GCA_963574415.1 of Tarsius wallacei. Lineage (NCBI taxonomy): Eukaryota > Metazoa > Chordata > Mammalia > Primates > Tarsiidae > Tarsius > Tarsius wallacei. The sequence continues at coordinate 4,671 of CAUYQG010149079.1, forward strand.
CTCTAGGGCATGACTGACTACGTTTTCAAAAAGAATTCAGGTGCAACTCCTTGACACAAGCCTAGTCCTCCATGATTTACTGGGAGGAAGTATGTTTTAACAGAGGTGCATGTGGTAAAATCTGGCTTATTAATTGTGTCCATAATGGCCTAAAGAGGTGATGAATATTCTTCTGACAGACTAAACGTTGAGCTGTCTCATTCCATTTGGGTGAGCATTGCAAGGTAGCCTCAAAATACATGGTAGGAGAGGCCATCTTAATAGTTATCTGCTATTAAAATCACAATACCAATCTCAAAATTCTAAGTTCAGTGCTTTTTTATTTTAGGAGACATACTTCTCTTTTGTAAAGGAGCAGACTCAGCTGTTTTTCCCAGGGTACAAAATCATGAAATTGAGTTAACTAAAGTTCATGTGGAACGTAATGCAATGGTGAGTCTACACTCTTCCCCCCAACCAATAAGAAAACAGAGAAATGCTGGAAATGACCATGTTTATGGGATTGCTATTTAAATGAATGGTGAAATGAATTTTACCTTATTTTTTGCATTTGGTCTATTTTTGGAATATGAGGATTTAATGATATTATTTTTCTTATTTTAATATAAAACATTATCCTGGAGCAAGTTTTTAGTGAGAATTTGCAGCTTTAAAGACTTTTCAATAATGCTTTTTAAAAGGGCTATTATTTTGTCATTCTGAACCTAATGAATGTTACCCTTTTTTTTGTAATCTTTCATTTTTTAAAACTAAAAATGTGGCCGGGTACGGTGGCTCATGCCTATAATCCCAGCACTTTGGGAGGCAAGAGGATTGCCTGAGCCCAGGGTTTCAAGACCAGCCTGGGCAGCTTGACAAGACCTCATCTCTACAATAAATCAAAAAATTAGCCAGGCACGATGGCGCGTGCTTGTGGTTCCAGCTACTTGGAAGGCTGAAGCAGAAGGATCGCCTGAGCCCAGCGGGTTGAGGCTGCGGTGGCCTTGAGCATGCCACTGCACTCCAGCCTGAGCAACGTTGAGACTCTGACTAAAAAAAAAAAAAAAAAGGCTAAAAATGTGTCAGAAATTTTTTTGTACATATGGGTAAAACAAGAGTAAAGAGTGTGTGCTTTTTTCCTCCCAAGTATTATTATCATTATTAGAATAACTACAGATCTTCTACTTAATTTCTAGGATGGGTATCGGACACTGTGTGTAGCCTTCAAAGAAATTGCTCCAGATGATTATGAAAGAATTAACCGACAGCTCATAGAGGCAAAAATGGCTTTACAAGACAGAGAAGAAAAAATGGAAAAAGTTTTTGATGATATTGAGACAAACATGAATTTAATTGGAGCCACTGCAGTGGAAGACAAGTAACTAGAAAATGATACTCTTGTTATTTTAATTACCAGTCATTTGGTTGGGATCTACCCGATTAGTAATTTATTCTCAAGGTTTGAAGTGTTTGATTTAGCTTTGTTGTCTAAATGGGCCTAAAGATTCATTTATTGTAGCAAGTATGAATACAACAAATTTTGAAATGTTTGTGGGAATCACTTTTAAGTTAAAGACATGTAACTTAGAAGAATGAGTCAGTTATCACTAAGGTCTTTTGAATATTTACTAAGCCATCTAATTACTTACACCAGATATCTATGAAATAGTATTGGCATGTGTAGGGAAGGATGCTAGAGCCATCATTTGAGCTGGTGCTTGAAAGAAGGGGTAAGATTTTGAGAGACAGAGATGAGCAGAAAGGAAATTCAAGGTAGAGTAAACTGCATGAGATCTTAATCTGACTTGCTTTAATAGACCAGAGTATGTTTGTGCACACTTTAAAATAATATGCTTTTTACTGTACAGACTGAGCTCTTCTAGACATGATTTTGTACCCTGGTAGTACTCCAGCATTGATCTGCTTGAAGTAATAAGCTTTAGATTCTTGATATTTTGGAGTTTTCTAAAAACTATAAATGCAGATTATGAGACATCACCAAACACAAAGTTATCTGGGCCCGGTGATGTACACATGTAGTCTCAGCTACTCTGTTGGCTAAGGTGGGAGGATCACTTGAACCTAGGAGTTTCAGTCCAGCCTGGACTAAAATTAAAATTAAAATTAAGCCGGGCTTGGTGGCTCAGCCTGTAATCCCAGCACTTTGAGAGGCCGGGGCGAGTGGATTGCCTGAGCCTGGGGCTTCAAGCCTGGGCAACTTGACGAGACCTTGTCTCTACAATAAATCCAAAAACAAATTAGCCGGACATGGTAGTGTGCACTTGTAGTTCTGGCTACTTGGAAGGCTGAGGTGGAAGGATCGCCGGAGCCCAGCAGGTCGACGCTGGGGTGGCCGTGAGCGTGCCACTACACTCCAGCCTGGGCGATGCAGTAAGACTCCAACTCAAAAAAAAAATTTAAATTAAATAAATTTTAAAAAGGTACAAACATATATTCAACCACATTGGAAAGTATTGAAATTCTAATGAAATTCATTTAGTCTAATTTCATTGTTATTCTAAGCTAAAAGGAATCCAAAGAAAGTATCATTTTTCTATCCTTGCCTTTTTAGAATGATACGTAAATTCTCGTTCAGTACGGTTGATGTTCCTGTTCTTAATGCTCCTCCGGGATGGAGCTTCACTAACTTTCCTCAATGTCTGATTAGAATGTGTTTGATTCTTTATGTGCTTATTTAGGTATTAGGTATTTGTACGGTGAGATATATAGTATGTTATGAAATAATGCTGAAGTGACCATGAATACAAATATCTGGTGAGTTTCTGAACATTTTAGCTTAGAGTGACGATTCTCAACTCTGCCATGGGTTACCACTTACTTCAAGAGGTATCACAAACTTCTCTAAACCTCATTGTTTGAAATTAACTTTATTAAGTAAACCTGTGCCAGAGATAACACTCTCAGAATGAGTAATGGATATATAAGAAAGCCAACTGTGATATGGTGTCAGGACTGTAGAATTGCTGTGAATTATAAAAATATTCTCTTTTACAAGCTGCTTTGTAGAATTTTTGTCAGGAATTTTAGAGGATAACAAGGTTTCTTTTGTGTTCCCAGGCTACAAGATCAAGCTGCGGAGACCATTGAAGCTCTGCATGCAGCAGGCCTGAAAGTCTGGGTGCTTACTGGGGACAAAATGGAGACAGCCAAATCCACATGCTATGCCTGCCGCCTTTTCCAAACCAACACCGAGCTCTTGGAACTGACCACAAAAACCATTGAAGAAAGTGAAAGGAAAGAAGATAGATTACATGAATTGTTGATAGAATATCGTAAGAAGTTGCTGCATGAATTTCCTAAAAGCACTAGAAGTCTTAAGAAGTAAGAAAATGCATCCATTTCTTATATATAGACATTAATAAAGATGTAAATCACAGCTCCTTATGCAAAAGTTTCCATTTTCTGTAATTTATCATTTTCTATTTGCAGGTATTTTATGATTACAAGTTAAAATCTTCTCTGAGGACATAGCTAATGGTCCACTTATGATTATTTGGCACTTTTCACCTCTCCTTTAACTTAAAAGAAAACTGCATTTCTCAAGTTTTACAAAAATAGTTCAGATGGGATCGGGCGCATTCAGGGTAGTATGGCCAGAGACTAGAAAAATAGCTCAATCTTTAAACGTTTAGAGTCTAGGTATTCAATATTGATATTCTGGCCTGGTCTATGCTAAGAAAAAATATTTCTTTTTCTTAAATTGAACGTAATGAAATCAGCCTCTATAATGGTTTTCATACATTTTTAGGTTCTGGGTGCCATTTTCTGTGGATTCTTGTGCCCCAGAACTCCAAAGGGAGCCAAATGCTTGTTAACATGGCTGCTTTAATTCAGCTTTCAACTAGCTGCTTAGGAAAAACTTGTGGAACATAACAGTCTTAAGGAAAGCCACAGATGCATAAAAATTCATTGCCCAGAGATGTATCTTCTATGCTTTCCATTGGCCAAGGCTCAGCCTTGTATAAACCAATTACTTGAATTTACCTCAGCCATAAGCAAATTGATTTCCTTTTTTGGAATGCTACCAGCTATGCTTGCATTAAAACAAAGATCATGAAGCAATACTAGTTTCCATTTCTTGAGCACATTTTATGTTCCAGGAACAGTGTTAAGGGCTTTATATGGTTATTCTCATTTAATCATCATTAACAACCCAGTTAGGCAATCCTATTTTCTTCCTTTTACAGATAGGGAAACTGAGGCTCCACAAGATGAAGTGACTTGTTCAACATCACACAGCTAATAAGCAATTGGACAAGTCCATCCTATTCCAGAGCCCATGCTTTTAACAAATATATTATTTCTGTATCCTCATCTCTAATGTTTAAACAAGCTTTAAAATGAATAGCTCACATTAATGACACTATGGCAAATTTTAACACAGCTGTTGTTCTTCTACTTCTTGGGCATAAATGAGAATAAATAATTTTTTGTTAATTGCCTGTGAGAAATGTTTCCTTTAGCCAAACGGTACTTATAAAGATGGTCCAAATTGCATACATTTTACTTGTCTTAGTCTAGTTGGGCTGCCATAACAAAATACCATAGAATGGATGACTTAAACAATAGAAGTTTATTTCTCACAGTTCTAGTGGTTGAAGGTCTGTGATTGGAATGCCAGCATGGTTGGGTTTTGGTGAGGGCCCTCTTCCTGGCTTATAGGTGGCCACCTTCTCCCTGTGCCCTGACATGGCAGAGAGCTCTGATGCCTTTTCCTCTTATAAGGTCAGTAATTCCATCATAGGGCTCCACCTTCATTAGCTCATCTGTATTTAATTACCTCCTGAGGATCCCCCTTCCTAATACCATAACATTGGAAGTTAGAGCTTCAGTGGATAAATTTTGGGAGAACACAATTCAGTCTATAACAGGCACAAATCCCATCATGAGGTCGAGACTCTCATGACTTTATCTAAACCTAATCACCCCCTAAAGGCTTCTTCTCCAAACATTGTCAAGTTGTAGGGGTAGGTCTTCAACATATATATTTTGGGGAAACAGTTCAGGCCATAGCACCATTCAGCAGCTCTGAGGGGCGCTTTTGTAAAAGCTAGGGTTTCTGAAAAACTTAACACACCATACCATTTCAGATCAGTTATCTTCCTGATTATCTGTTTGGAGTTGGGCACAAGTCTTCTCCACAGTTTTACAGACTTCAGACTCAGAATCACCTTTGCCAACTTCTGCTTCTTTGCCCCTTCTGCTTCAAATCAGCCCCCAAGCCTTATTCACACTCCCAATCTCACCACTAGTGCCCCACATCAGAGGTCCTATAACCCATGCCTTGACTATTTTAAGCCCCCCTGCCAGATGAATGCTCTTTTTTTCTTTTTTTGAGTTGGAGTCTCACTCAGTTGCCTAGGCTGGAGTGCAGTGGCACACTCACAGCCACCCCAGCATTGACCTGCTGGGCTCCGGCGAGCCTTCCACCTCGGCCTTCCAAGTAGCCGGAACTACAGGCACGTACTACCACATCCAGCTAATGTTTGATTTATTATAGAGACGAGGTCTCGCCAAGTTGCCCAGGCTGGTCTCGAATCTACGGGCTCAGGCAATCCACTCGCCTCGGCCTCCCTCCTGGGATTACAGGCTGAGCCACCGAGCCTGGCCTGAGTGATCTTTAAGTAAAGCACTGTCCATATCACAACCCTGCCCTGAAACCTTTAGTGGATCTCCATTACTCAAAGGTTTGGGTCACACCAAAGCCCCTAAGTGACCTTTTCAATTTGCTTTCCCAGTATACCGCAAAATATACTCTTTCCCTTCACCTCTTTCTTTCTTGTCTTTCAAGTCCCACTTTAGATGTCACACCTCACAAAGAACCCACTGTTCATTCCTGTGTGGATTTATTGTTCTAATAACTGGGCATTAATCTTTTTTTTAACTTTTGATTTTTTATTTTAAAGATGTGGGGTAAAATTCAGGGTTAGGTATACAAATGTTCATTATGCAGGTACCCTTGTTGATGAGGTGTGTCCCCTTTTCCCCAGGCAGATTCCCACTCTTGCCAATCCCGCTTCCCCGCCCCCTTCCCCACAGCTTCTCGCTACTGCCAATCCTTTTCTTAAAGTAGTATAATTGTTCAAGGTCCACTTATGAGTGAGAACGTGTGATACTCAGTTCTTTGTTTCTGTGAAAAATCACTCAGTATTATGGACTCTAAGTCCATCCAGGTTGCTGTGAAGTTCATGATTTTGTTCTTCTTTATGGCTACATAATATTCCATTGTGTTTATCCAGTCCTCTTTTGATGGGCAGCACAGTTGGTTCCATGTTCTTGCTACTGTGAATAATGCTGCAATAAACATACATGTGAAGGTGTCTTTTTTATACAGTGATTTGAGTTCTTCTGGGTGTATTCCCAGTAGGGGGGTTGTGGGGTTTTATGGAAGGTCGATTTTTAGATCTTTTAGGAATCGCCACTCTGTTTTCCACAAGGCTGTACTAGTTTACACTCCCACCAGGAGTGTAGACGTGTTCCCTTTTCACCACATCCTCTCCAGCATCTGTTGTTTTTTGAGTTATTGATGATAGCCACCCAGATTGGGGTGAGGTGGTATCTCAGTGTAGTTTTAATTTGCATTTCGCTGATGACTAGTGAGGCTGAACATTTTTTCATGTATCTGTAAATCTTTTTTGAAAATTTTAAAATTCTAGCCTGAGAATCTGTCTTAACTGGTGAGTTTAACTCACTTAAATTTATTGTGATAACTGTCAAGGTTTATTTCTGTTATTTAAAGTCATAATTTTCATGTAGTTTTTCCTTACTATGAACATGACAGTTATCAATTCAGACTAATATATAAGTTATATTTATGAATCAAAGACCATAAATAGTTTTGCTGATGCAATATTTCTGAAATATTGAATAATCTTGGGTAAAACTGTAAAAAAAAAATGTAAAGCACATTGATGCCTAGAAGATATTAACATATTTTAAGATGCAACAATACTTTGTTTTTATGTAAAATAGTTATATTCTGGTCTCAGAAAATTACATCAATCTCTAGTAGGATATCAGAATGTCATTAGGAAGGAAAAAATTTATTTCTCTATATTGCAGTACATCCATTATCTCTGGTTTCTGTCTACAAAATGCCAATAGCACCTCCCAGTTATTCTAGCAGCCAAAACTACCCTCACAAATTTCCAAGATGTCTTTTCTGGGATCGTGTTACTTCTGTTGGGAACAGTAGTTCTGGAGGTTGTATATAACCCAAAATAGGTCAATTAGAGTTCTTCCCCAGGGCTTTTCAAACTAAGGCTGTCCAAGTTCTGAGAATGACTATGGAAACTGTAATTGAACATGTTGTTGACTATATGATATAGTTGGTCTACAATAAAAGAGATGAAAACTGATGCATAGTGAGAAGGAGAGGCAACAGGTAGGGCTGGACATTATAGATATTTCTCTGCCCTCTCCTTGATTTGGCTACACTCTTCCTTTTTGCTTAACTGGTTCCAATTGGGTTTCTGTTGCTTGCTGCTAAAAGTATCTTAAAAAAATATGTTTACTTATTGACACATTATTATTATACATCAGAGATAATCAAGTATGTTGAAATGAGCAGAATAAAGATGTTCCATAAAGACAAAAACTGATAATTACAGCAAATAGTTATTTAAGCTATAATGTATTATAATACAAAGAAAACTTCCAGAAATACTAACAGTATAAAACTAAAATTTTGTGTATGTATTTTTAAAATAAAAATAGATTAGATCAGAAACTGAAATTGTGAGCTAATTTTAAGTATTAAGGAAGTAAAGGTGTCCAGGCATAACTAAAACATTAAATCTGTTCCATGTAACTTTTGTTCCTGTAACAGATAGCTAGATTTCCATTTTAATGAATCATTTTGTTACGTAGCGATCAGCTACAAAATGTATGCTAAGAAGTCTAAGGTAATGGAATGCCAGTTTAAAACAATGACATGTTAAAGAATGGTAAATACCACTATTTGTATCTTGTGTTGTTTCTTCAGTAGAGTATGAAGCATGTGCTCTTTGATAATCAACTGTAGTTAGAGGCAAACACATGGAAACTAAGATTTAAGGGAGACTCATTTTAGGAAAAATTTATGAATAAATTAATATCAGATTCTCATCTTAAGTTTTAAAAACAGCTGATATTCAGACACATGCAAATACTGATTTGTAGAACTTGTGAAGTAAAAAGTAAAAGCTTATATATGTTTACTCTTTTAATTTCCATTTATCCCTGCCCCTTTTATTGAAACTGCACTTTATCATTATGAAAACCACCAACCTCCCAGTTCTACCCTGTTCTCTAATCCATTATAATTCTGATTTCATTTGCTGGTCCACTCAGCCTGGATCCTAAGGCCAAAGTTTTAAAACTGATACACTTAGGAGCAAAATAAACATCACACAAATGGCAGGTATCAAAATAGAGATTCAAAATCAAGTGTTGCTGCTAACAAAGCCTTAGTACAGGATGTTACTACTGCCACTTCTTTCCTTAATGCAACAATTTTTTTTTTTTTTTTTAGTTGGCGTCTCTCCGCCTCCCAGACTGGAGTGCAATGGCCGCTCCCGACCACCGCAGCCTCGACTCGCTGGGCTCCGGCGATCCTTCCGCCTCAGCCTTCCGAGTACCGGAACTACAGGAGCGCGCTACCACGCCCGGCTAATTTTTTGATTTATTGTAGAGATGAGGTCTCACCTGCCCAGGTGGGTCTCGAACCCGCGGGCTCAGGCAATCCACTCACCTCAGCCTCCCAA
>CAUYQG010149083.1:0-29171 GCA_963574415.1 Tarsius wallacei
GCAGCCATAAGAAAGAACGAAATCATGAATTTCGCAGCAACCTGGATGGAACTAGAGTCCATAATACTGAGTGACCTCTCACAGAAACAAAGAACTGAGTATCACATGTTCTCACTCATATAGTAGACCTTGATCATCCAACGTACTACCACAAGAAAATGACTGACAGTGGTGGGAAACTGGGGGGGGGGTGATGGGATTAATGGTGATAAATATCTTTCTGGGGATGGGGAGACACCTCTTATCATCAAGGGTGCCTGAACGAAGCAATTTTGTATGCCTAACCCCTAACTGTACCCCATAATATCATAATAAAAAAAATTAAAAAAAAATTACCCTACAGTGGCCTCTTAGTTTTCAAGTGAAAGGAAGAATCACGTGTCTTTCATTTTAATCAAAAGCTAGAAATGATTAAGTTTAGTGAGAAAGGCATGTCAAAAGCTAAGACAGGCCAAAAGAAGTGATCAGCAGAAAGCTAGACCTCTTGTATGGAAGAGTTAGTCAAGTACTGAATGCAAAGAAAAGTTTTTGAAAGACATTAAAAAGTGCTACTCCAGTGAACACATGAATGATAAGAAAGAGGCTGCTAATATGGAGGAAGATTGTGTGGTTTGAAAGAAAATCAAGACAGCAACATTACTTTCAGCCAACACTTTTCCTGAGCAAGGTCCTAACTCTTTCCAATTTTGTAAAGCCTGAATAAGGTAAGGAAGCCCCAGAAGAAAAGTTGAGAACTACTAGAGATCAGTTCGCAAGGTTTAAGGAAAGAGGTCACCCCAGAACAAAAAAGTGCAAGATAAAGCAGCAAGTACTGATGTAGAAACTGCAGCAAGTTATCTAGAAGATCTAGCTAAGATCATTGATAAGTGTGGCTACACTAAATAAACAATTTTGAACGTAGACAAAACAGCCTTCTATCAGAAGAAGATGGCATCTAGGACTTTTATAGCTAGTGAGGGGAAGTAATGCATGGCTTCAAAACTTCAAAGGGTAAGTTGATTCCCATTAAGGATTTGAAACCAATGCTCATCTACCATTCCAAAAATTTTTTTTAAGATAATGATAAATATACTCTAGCTATAATCTAGAAATAGAAAAACTAAGCCTGAATGACAGCACATCTGTTTATGTCATGGTTCACTATTTTAAGCCCATTATAAAGATCTATTATTCAGAAAAAAATGATTTCAAAATACTACTGCTCATTGACAATGCACAGCATTACCTAAGAAATTCTCTAGAAATATGCAAAGATATTAATATTGTCTTCATGTCTGCTGATACAAACATTCATTCCACAATCCATGGATGAAGAAGTAATTTCAACTTTCTAGTGTTACTGTTTAAGACACATATTTTGTAAGACTATAGATATCAGAGATAGTAATTTTTCTGATGAATCCGGGCAAAGGAGTTGATTTCCATCCTCAGTGATGACTTTAAGGTGTTTTAAAAAATCAGTGAAGGAAGTAACTGCTGATGTGGTAGAAACAGCAAGGAAATTGGAACTAGAAGTCGAGTCTGAAGATATGACTGAATTGCTGCAACCTCATGATAAAATTTGAAAGGGTGAGGAGTGGTTTTTTACTAATGAGCAAAGAAAATATCTTGTGTTGTTATCCACTCCTGGTGAAGGTGCTGTGAATGTTGTTAAAATAATAATAAAGGATTTAGAATATTCCACAAACTTAGTTGATAAAGCAACAGCAGAGTCTAAGGGGATTGACTCAAACTTTGAAAGAAATCCTACTGTGAGTAAAATGCTATCAAATAGCATTACATGCTACAGAGAAATCTTTGGCAGAAGGAAGAATCAATCAATGCAGCAAACTTCATTGTTCTCTTATTTTAATGAATTGCCACAGCTAAATCAACCTTCCAAACTAAAACCTTGCTCAGTCAACACCCATCAACATGGATGCAAGAGTCTTCACAAACAAAATAATAACCACAACAATAATAATAATTATAACTCGCTGAAGGCTTAGATGATCGCTACCATTTTTTAGCAATAAAGTACTTTTAAAAACAAGGTTTGTCATCAATTACTATACATAACGCTACTGCATATTTAGTAGACTGCTGTATGGTGTTAACATAATTCTATATTCAATAGAAGCCAAAAAAATTAATGTGACTTGCTTTATTCTGATATTTGCCTTATTGCAGTGTTCTATAATTGAACCTTCCAGTGTCTCTGAGGTATGACTGTATATCTAAAGGTAGAATCCTGACCAAAAGAAGGAAGAGACAAAAGTAGCATTACTTTATAATGTAAAAGGTTGCAATCTACAATTGATAATAACGATTGAATTATAGATTAAACAACAAGAGATTCATGGAAAATTAGATACAAGTTTTAAAATGAAAGACTTTTTTTGTATATGCTGTTTTGATTACTTAGTATTTTATATGAGTTTTGACCTCTGCTCTTTTTCTCGAGCGCATTGATTTTTGTTTTTCCATGGAGGAGTACAGTTTGTACTTCCACTAAATCTTGAGTTGTGACTGTCAAATAAATATTTGAAGTGTGTATTACTACAACAAAGACTATACCACAGTTTCAATGTACATTGAGCATTCATAATATTTTTCTAGAAGCTTGTCTGAAAAGCACTCAAGAAATTAAAAAGAATAATATAAAAAAGTTCTTCAATAAAAAATAAGCAGTATGAAAAATTAACCAAAGGCACAAAAATCCACTCACTTGCTACAAAAATCTAAAACATGCAGGCACTAATAAAAATGTTATACAACCCTTGCTTCAAAAAGAAAATAGGTAAATTATACTATTTATTAAATATAATAATATAAATCTAATAAACCACATTCTAAAAATTTCAGCAAGATCAGGTATCAGAGGACTAATATAGTAATATAGCAACATAATTATCAAATGACGGTAAATGCTAGTGAAAGAAAAATCAAACTAAAGCAGGACCAGATGAAACCAAAAGCTACTAATTTCAGAGGTATAAATTGAATAAAATATTAAACCTACATGTATTTTTCAAGTAATTTTCTACATCTATGTATGTTATCATTTCATTTTTTCTGTTCAACTCTGTTACCATTATGAATTGATTTATGATTTCCCAAAATTTTTTGAATTCCTAGAATAAAACTCAAATGATTATAACATACTACTTCTCAATATCCTTTTGTAATTATCTGAACTAATATTTTAAGCAATATATTTAAAATGATTGATTTTTAAAGTGGTGTTTGTCACTATTTTAATTGCAAATTTTGCAAAACCTCAGACTAAATATTATATCTGTTAGCTAAATTAATTTTGAAATTTTTGTTTATCGTGCTTTTTAATAATCTAATTATCTCATACAAGTAAGAATATGCACGTAAGAATTGAGAACTGCTTCCTTATTATGATGTTGGTAAATATATTTTTCACATATATGTATACATATATAGTGTTGCAATCAAGAACAAGACAAATATGAAAAACAATTAAATAAGAAATATATAAAATATTGAGTTCATATTAGGAAATATTTAATCCACATATTATTTGTGTGTATACAACTATTGTGCTAATAAAAAAATGATGCTTTCTAGGTCCTTTAGTTATTTAACATCATGATGAATATATTAGTGAGTATAAATTTGCTAGATGAGAAAAGAAAAAAGCTAGTGACTAAAAATTTTAAAAGAAGAATTAAAATAATTTACTTAGATGACATAATTTTATAGCTAAAACATGAAAATTATTTCACAAGAATAAGAAAAGTGATGGGTTAATGTATGTGAATTCTGGATGTGAAGCTGAAATATATACAAAACAAGAAGTAACTAGTAGTTTTTTTTTTTTTTTTGAGTTGGAGTCTCACTCTGTCGCCCAGACTGGAGTGCAGTGGCCGCTCCCGGCCACCGCAGCCTCGACCTGCTGGGCTCTGGCGATCCTTCCGCCTCAGCCTTCCAAGTAGCTGGATCTACAGGCGCGCGCTACCACGCCCGGCTAATTTTTTGATTTTATTTTAGAGATGAGGTCTCGCTTGCCCAGGCGGGTCTCAAACCCGCGGGCTCAGGCAATCCACTCACCTCAGCCTCCCAAAGGCGCAGGATTACAGGCTGAGCCACCGAGCCCGGCTCAGTAACTAGTAGTTTTAATGGAAAGCAGAAGAAAAAATAAAAAATAAATAACCTAACATATTAGATAGATCTGTTAAATTCTAAAGCACTGAGTATCTGAAATGCTACCAAGGATGTAGAGCAATAGGGAATGATGGTGGCAATATAAACTGGTACCGTCACTTTGGAAATCCATTTGATAAACATTCTTACCATATGACCCAGAAAGTGTGCTCCTTGTCATTGTTCCAAATGAACTGAAAACTTATGTTTACACAAAAATGTGTACAATATCTATAGCAACGTTATTCATCATTGCCAAAAACTAGAAGCAATAAAGATGTCCTTCTAGGTGAGCAGATACACAGATGGCAGTACATCCAGACAATAAAATATTCAACAATTAAAAGAAATGCACTATCAAGCCATGGAAATATGTGAAGGAACCTTAAAGGCATAATTTTAAGTGAAAGAAGCCAGCCTGAAAAGGCTACCCACTATCTGCTTCCAAAAAGTAAAACTGTGAGGGCACTAAAAAGATGGATGGGTGCCACAGTTTGAGATGAAGAAGGCATGAATAGGTAGAGCACAAGGGATTGTTAGAGCATTAAAACTTTCTTTAGATTATGGAATGGTGGGTACATATTGTTCAACATTTGTCAAATTCATATTATGTATACCACAAAGAGTGATTTTTAATGTAAGTTAAAAAATTTAGTTGATAATAACCAATATCCCCTTGTCAATTATAACAAATGTACCACATTAATGTGAGATGTAATATGGAAAACTGGAGAGCATATGGAAGGATATGGGAACTCTCTGTCTTCTGCTCAATTTTTCCTCAAACTAAATCTGTTCAAAATAAGTTCATTATTTTAAAAAAGTAAACAAACAAAATATTATTCATAAATTTCATTTAAAAAAAAAACCGTAAAACATTTCTTAAAGGCTTCCTATTGTAATTGAAGTAATGAAAAGATTCATGATGTCCTCACGTAGGAAGACGATATCATGAAGTTATCAATGGCCCAAACGTTAAATAGAATGAATTCACAATTTGATTATAAATTGTAGTTGGAATCACAAACAGGAACATTAACAAATTCCTAAAATACAGGTGCAAATGTGAGTGTATACATCTTCCAGTTATTATGTCTCTATATTTAAAAGACTGAGATTTTGACCAATAAATAGGCAGACAAATAGAATAGAATTGATATTCCAGAAACATACGTTACACATTTTGATATTTGGAGCAAGACAACACATCATCTCAAAACAATGAAGAAAATTTTGACATATTTGACTTTGTAATGAGAAATATTTGCGAGCCAGGCTCGGTGGCTCAGTCTGTAATCCTGCGCTTTGGAAGGCTGAGGTGAGATGAATTGCCTGAGCCTGCGGGTTCGAGACCCGCTGGGCAATTTAGCGAAACCTCATCTCTACAATAAATCAAAAAATCAGCCGGGCGTGGTAGCGCATGTTTGTAATCCCGGCTACTAGGAAGGCTGAGGCGGAAGGATCACCGGAGCCCAGCAGGTCGAGGTTGCAGTGGGCGGGAGCCGCCACTGCACTCCAGTCTGGGCGACAAGAGTGTGACTCCGACTCAAAAAAAAAAAAAAAGCAAGAAATATTTGAGATAACCCACTTGGAGTTTAGCCCGAAATATAGTGTGAGAAAAAAAGTGACGTCAATTTCTCACACTATATCTTAGGCTAAATTCCAAGTTGATAAGATAGTTAAATTTTATAATGAATAATTTTGGTTAGTAAGTTAATGAGAAATGGTATAATTTGAATCCTATCATTTTTCCGACCTTGTTGAAATAAAGAATGTAGGTGGTAGTCATTCGTGGAATTATCATCCATAAAAGAAGCACTATTGAATAGGAGGTGTGATCAGTTTAAATTGCGCATCTCCAACTACAGAGCATTTCACTGAAAATGGGAACTGAATCGCATTAAGTCTTTCGTGCTAAATATCAAGAATACATAATTGGTGTGAGTTTCAAGAATACTGGGAGATGGAAGTATAAATCTATGGAAATACATTCTAAAGATGTTAGAATGTTGTATAATTTACATGAATGTATCAATTCATCAGCAATACCAATGACAAGGCCAGAGGGAGTAATAGAATTGTGAGAAGGGAACCTTTAAAAACTAAGAGGCAGCCGGGCTCGGCGGCTCAGCCTGTAATCTCGCGCTTTGGGAGGCTGAGGTGAGTGAATTGCCTGAGCCTGCGGGTTCGAGACCCGCCAGAGCAACTTGGAGAGACCTCATCTCTACAATAAATCAAAAAATTATCTGGGTGTGGTAGCGCGCGCCTGTAGTTGCAGCTACTCGGAAGGCTGAGGCGGAAGGATCGCTGGAGCCCAGGAGGTTGAGGCTGCGGTGACCAGGGGCGGCCACTGCACTCCAGCCTGGGCGACAGAGTGAGACTCCAACTCAAAAAAAAAAAAACACCAAAAAACAAAAAAACTTAAGAAGCACATCATTCATATCCTAAGTGTGGGTTTTGAGTTAATCAATTAATATGTATTTTTACTAATGTTGGCATGAGAGGTTGAAAAATTTGAACACTGTTAAGACTGAGTGGGCATTTATCATAATTGTTAATTTGGGAGTGGATAATTGTTTGTGACTATGTTTTAAAATCTGTGTAATTGTCGAAGCATGCATACTTAAATATTTATTGTGAAAATTATGATTTCACATAATGGGATAGGAGTTCTTTATGGAGTTCTTTATATTGTTATTTTTACCATTACATATATTTGGAACTTTTCATAATGAAAGTAGGGTGGCATTTTATTTTTAAGTGAATAGCTTAGTCCTATAGAAACAAAACTAAAATAATTTTAGATGTATCATTTATGACATAATTTTATTCAAAAACTAGTCAAATATAATTTTAGATGTTTATGTTTTCAAATTAGATTGTTCTGATGTAATTTTGAATTATGTAGACCTCATGGAAATCTTTAGAATATATTTTTAAATTCTATTTGACTATAGAGAAACAGAATGAAATGCATATTTTAGAGTAAATTCTGTTTGAAACATAATGCAGTAAGTACTCTTACAAGCTGTCAATGTTAATCTTGCTTTTATTTTTCTTTGGAGACCACAGAATCAATATTGGAACTCTAATTCAAAGCAAGAATCTTGAAAATTCACCACATGTAACAAATTGGGAACATTTACTATTGGTTATGTTTTCAAGGACATGTAGATCCCCAATGTTTCAGCAGAAGAATTATTCCAGATTGCCCAACTATAGAATCATCATATCAGGCTGCTGCATTGACAACAATTGGCATTATATACTTGGTTTGAATGAAGTACAGCAATAAATATTCTGTATGTTGTGCTTGATTTCATATCACCAAATATGATGTACCAAATATTATACATATTGAAATTATAATCAAAGCAAAAAATCAATAATATGTGAACTAAAATATATGCATTTTTTAGGCTATTAAATAGTAGTTTAGGAAGAAGAAAAACAGCAAATCTACAGTTATATTAGGCACTACTGTGCACTGATAAAGTTGTAACTAAAGGGAGCATACAGTGTTCTTTGATTTTTCTCAATAAATAAGGCACTAAATTTAAAAAGGAAAATAATGAATTGGATTCCTATTAGAACTCCTATGCCTTAATTACTTATAATGGCTAAAACATATAACCGATAGTTTGATTGCTACTTGCTATAAATCACCTGGCTCCATAAGCAAATAGAGTGTCTGTCTAGTTTAAAACATGAATTAATTTTGCAATTTCAAACAATGATTGGATCATCAAAAAGTTTATTATCTTTATTTATATTTAATATATATATATACCATATGTATATAATTTAGTACTGTTTATTTTAGTATCTAAATTTTTTACAAGACTAAATGGTCTGTTGTGCTATGTAAGAGTTTCCACTAATGCTAAGTCTAACGTGGTCTCTCTACGTGTGTTGCAATGTTGAGGTTGACAGTGGGCACCTATCTCTAGAATATTGATCATTTCTTGAGTTTACTCCATGTTCTTATTGACCAAGATGTCTGAAGTAAAATATTCTTAAATCTATATAATTTTTCTATGATGAATTAATTGTTGTAACAGAGTCTGTCAGCACCACACTCCTACCCTTTGGCCCTTAACACACTGGTCCTTAACATTCTTCTTACTCTTGTCCAATGTCCAATATTTAACATCTGCACACATTGCATGTTTACTTTCTCTGTCCACAGGTGTCTGATTTATCCTTCATGCATACTACCTGTGTCTTGGTCAGCTTGGTTGTCATAACAAAATAACATAGACTAATATACTCAAACAGAAATTATTTTCTCATAGTGCTAGAGGACAGAAAGTTAAAGCAGGACTCAGATTCTGGTGGGAGCTCTCTCATCCTGACTTGCAGATGGTCACTTTCTTGCTATGCCATCAGATGGTGGAAAGAAAGAGCAAGTTCTCTCCCTTCCTCTTGTTCTAAAACCAATAATTCTATCAAATTAGGGCTTCACCTATACAACCTCATTTAACTTTCATTATTTCTTAAAAACTCTGTCTCCCAATACAGTCCCATTGGGGGTTAGGGCTTCAACATTGAATTTTGAAGGACAAAGTTCAATCTTTACCAGCCTGTATTGCTGGGAAAATAGTGACCATTAGCCTCAAACTTACTCCAGTAGCCTTCAAATGATAAGCAGTTAATGAGTAAATCCTCCTGTCTCAGTTTTAGGCATGGACTTTTATACTGGCTTTCAGAATTCCTCAGTGAGATTAAACTTCAGGTATTCACAAAGGTAATGTATTAAGAATTCATAGTTTATTGCATGTCCTCTGACTTCTGCCTTATTTCCCATTTTATTCCAGTGATTCCTGTGATTACCTTTTAAATAAACTGCATGTATACTTGAAACTTGTGGGTGTCTTTTAGGAGAGTCAACTGGTAAAAGACATTGTCCTAGAAAATAGGTCTTCAGAAAAAGATTGTAGCATTAGATGTAGACTGTTATGCCTGGATAGATGGCAACTAGGGCCCCACTGCTGGTTTTAAGCAGAGTGATGATATTCCTTATATGCCATACATGGCATTACAATTCCTAAGAATAGCACGTGTCATGAACTGAGACAGCATACAATTGAAGTCATTCACTGGCCTAAGTAATATCCCTAGTGCTTGAGATGACTAAAAATAATAAGTATTGCAGAGTTTGTTGGGTATTGCTAAAGACCAGAAATACTGTAAAGAAAGGAAATAATAGGCCTAAGTTAGGTAACTACAAATTCATGACTTGGTATAAAATCTAAAACACATTCTTGGCAAAGGTATTCATTTCCTTGGTCTGGGAAACAAGCAAACAAACACAATTCCTGTGCTGATAAAAATTCCAGACACCAACTGTGTGAGTATGAGTTATGTTTTAAAAAAGAAAGTTTAAATGCGAAGCACTGGCATGTATTTTATGCTAGATAGGGTCCCTGAGAGGGAAGTTAGGGAACCCTAATACCTGGGATTTGTGTGGATTCACATTAGGGCACCCAAATTCCAAATTTTCCTTGGTATTATCACTCTTAGCATTCTCATCACTCACACCCAGTTTCCAACAGTCCACATCTGGGCTAAAAGAAGCACCCCTCTTCCCTTTCCTAGAGATGGCAGAATGGAAAGCACATGAAGACCTCAGATGTAGTGTATGTCTCAAAAGATTACTATTTTATCATTAAAATCTGCCTCAAGTTCACTAAGCATGGAAAAAAGAATAAGTTGACCCAATTGAAAAGATAGTGTCCCTGCTCCAGAAGTATTCACAAAAATAACTTCAGAGCTTAGCAAATGTGGATTCAGATACCCAACAGGGCATCAGAAAATGTGAGCGGGTGGATTTTTATGCTATGGGACCCAGGGATCCTAGAACATATGTCTAGAATAAAATATTAAGAATATAAGAATATTGATGTAGGGGAATTTTCCTACAATTCCTTTGGTTAGTTAGTGCTAACTCCAGGTGTCCTGTTCATAACTTTATATCATAAAACACTACAGGCATGGCTTATTAAAGCTTATGCTTTTCCCCCTACATCTCCCCCTCTCTCTCCACTTAACAACATTTAAGTCCTCTTAAAAGTAGTGGACATGGCAAAATTGTCTTAAAAGAATATTGATTGAAGGCCAAAAAACATAAAGACAAATTTAATCGGGTTTTCTCAGAAATGTGAGACAGTGTCAGCCACATTTTTTTTTAACTTTTATAGATTTAGGAGCTACAATTGCAGTTTCGTTACATGGATATTTTGCATAGTGGCAAAGTATGGGCTCAGATCACCCAAGGCTCCATTATGAACCTCTGCTCCCTATTAAGTGATGTGAAAACTTTCCACTACTTGAAAAGCAGCTCCTGGTACTTCTGCTCAAATAGAGATGACATACCTAACCAAAGGACATTAAGAGCTTCTACCAGTGGTGTTGCTCATCATAAGTTTGGCATTTTCACGCCTGTCAGATCATGAAGTTGAGTGGGCACTATAGTACATAATACAGTGAAATAGTCCATATGGTGAAACGGTACTTTTGTTTTCAGGAATGAGAAAGAATGGAAGATTCGTGTTAGTTGCACATAGATACCTTTGAATTCCATACCATTTATTTCTGAGGCACTATTGTTCTTAACTCAACTCAAGCCAGTTGTCTTGTGTGAGATTCCCTAAGAACAACTGGTGTCAGAGGGAAAATTTATAGCTCTAGTTTGTGAAGAAATCAGCTTAATATGATGTGTGAGATCAAAATGGACACTCTACCATCTCCATCTGGGTGGTCCTGAAGTGAACCTAGCGAACAGGACTTTGAGCATGATTCCTGGCTATAAACTTTACAAAGAATTAGAAGTCGCCTGAGTTATTGGTATTCCCAAAATCATCTGGCGTAATGAATGGTTTGACTTTTTAAAATCTGAGTCTGGAAGGAGCAAGCCTAGAAAATTAGAGACAAAGGAGTCCAGGGAAGACATACAAAAGCAGATTAACAATGGAAGGGGACACATGGGTAAAAATCTACCCATATGCCAGATAACACACATTGTAGAAGGCTAACCATGCCAGATTAAAAATAGGGGAAAATACTTTGCATCTTCTTTCATCAAGACTCTTTTGCCATCATTTAAATCAAGGATTGTCATGTTACTTGAATTGCCAAATAAAATAAGGCAGAAATGACAAATGGTAAGATCTGTAATTTCTTGTCCTACTTAAAACTTTTAGACTGAGCTAGGTTGCTGGTGAATTTGCATGAAAGAGAAACAATGCATCTCAGCCAAAACTGCCAACTACCAGACACAAGAGCAAGGTCATTGTATATCACCTAGTCTTAACTGAATTGGCTTAGTGTGACCAGATGAATGAGGGGAGGAAAGGAGAAAAGAAGAGAAGAAAGAAAAGAGTAAAGGAAGAATAAAAAGCAGGCATCAAGAAGGGGAGGGAAGGGAGAATAGAAATTTTGTTATTTGTGAAAGAGTAAGGAAAAGAAAAAGCCTGATGCACTATAGCACCCAGGTTTGTCCCTGAATCACCAACACCATCACTGAATAAGAAATCTCAGAGATGAGTCCAGCTCTCTAAGCAACAGACTTGTACATCTGGAACAGGGGAATGACCTGAAAAGAGCAACAGATTTTTCTATCTACTTTAATGGAGATATATTCGCTTTATTTCTTGCAGCATAGCATGACCTTATGTCAAATATGGTCTCATTAGTGATATAATTAGTAAAACATATCTGAGATACCAGACTATGGCTACTGTTAATACTCTTTTAAAAAATGTCTTAGTAAGGTTTTAATAATAATGAAAATAAGTATTAAAAATCTTGTTGCTGATGTACCAGAGGCTGGCATTTATTCTAAACCAAAAGTTTTATTTTTCCAAATAATGCTAGTGTCCTTATTGTAGTAGCATTGCATGTGCTCCCAAAATGTGACTAAGTATAACTATGAACATATGAGGTATATTTTTCTTATATCTCAATACTCACATGTGAATGGCCTACTAATTTAATTTTTAAAAATAAAGACAAGGAATGGTAGTTAAATTGGTTGGCAAAATAAAATACTTTGCCTCACATTTTTATTTGTTCTGTGTTTCCTCAATGTATGGTTAAACAGACACTGAATTGTATTATTGAGGCAAAGTTTGTCTAAGTCACATACAAATATGTCATATATGTGCTTTCCACTGGAATATATTCACTATTCTGCTTACAAAATCTATTATATTGGTACAAGAGATAAATAATGCACAAAGGCAAATTTGTTTTTAAATGCCAATCACATAATTATAGTACATACTCCAATTGCATTGATCTTTCATCATTTCTGTTTCATCTTTTTCTCTAATTCTTCTATCTTATATTGCAACATACAGTTTTCTAGGGCGCTCAATGCAAGTTTCTCACTATTTTTTTCAATTAATATTTACCTGAGCAGGTTAAAATATCTTTTATTTTAACTATACAGAAACTAGTTGTGTTTTGGAAATATTTTGTCACTGAGACAGACTCTTTTTTTTTTTTTTTTTTTTTTTTTTGAGTTGGCGTCTCACTCTGTCGCCCAGACTGGAGTGCAGTGGCCGCTTCCGGCCACCGCAGCCTCGACCTGCTGGACTCCGGCGATCTTTCCGCCTCAGCCTTCCGAGTAGCCGGAATTACAGGCGCGCGCTACCACGCCCGGCTAATTTTTTTGATTTATTGTTGAGATGAGGTTTCGCCTGCCCAGGCGGGTCTGGAACCCGCGGGCTCCGGCAATCCACTCACTTTAGCCTCCCAAGGCGCGGGATTACAGACTGAGCCACGGAGTCCGGCTGAGACAGACTCTTATTATTTGAATTTGAATTTTAAAAATAATCAAATCTGGATTTGAAACTTCAAAAATAGTCCAATAAACAATGGATTAACCTTTGCTATTATCATTATTATCATTATTATTTACGTTGTAACATTCAGAATTTAGTGTATTGTTAATATTGAAATATTCAGAATTAGATGGCAGATAACATGACCCTTTACCCTTAAATACTTTAATATGGATAGCCTAAGAATTAGCAGGCCATTCTTCTATGAAACAACAAGGCAGATATTCAATTCGGAAAATGTACATGAGTGTAATACCTCTAATTCTTTTCCAATTTATGTATACATTTTGTTAATTGTTTTAAAAATCCTTCTTGGAAATTTTTTCACATTCGAATTTCAACACACAAATATATTTCACCTTTAGTTTTACTGTTTCTTTAGCATACTTTTTTCTGGAACTATAATTCAGCCCTTCACATGGAGATTTTTGAAGTGTAAAGGCCAAGAGCTTTGCAGAAGGTAACACAAGTTGTATGTGCTTGCATATTTCATCAAAACTAGAGCCAGATAATGAATTTTTGGCAGAGGTATAACACTGAAGCTGTCTTGTTTTCAATGTATCACATCAAAAAGCACCTGGTGTCAGTTCATGCTATTATTGACGCCGGTAACCTGGATCTGGTAGTGTCTGCCAGATTTTACCATACAAAGGTTTATTTCTTCTTTTTGAATTTAATGAGCCATCAGAGCAATTTTGATTCTGCTCTTAAATGCTCACCTATTGTTTGAGCATCCATTGGTACCTATCAAAATGTATTTTAGTACGATAATTTCAACTATCGTGTCTTCTGAAGATGTTAGTTGGCATTATGACTTGAAGAAGGGTTTGCTTCCTCACTTTTTTGTGTGTTTGTATTACAGTTTTAACTTTTTAAAAAATTTGTACTTAACATTTGAGAGTGGAATAAAATGAATTTTGCTGTCGTCTTGTAAATATTTTAATCCACTACACTAGTCAAGGAGCAAGTACATATTAGCAACAAAGTGCACTCTGGTTGTAGAACTCTAAGATGATCCCCAGTGACCTACACCCTCGCATAACACCTTCCCTTTTTGACCAAGACCCTTGGACATGAGATAATACAATCTACATAGGTATTTTTTATATGGCAAACAGAA
Organism: Tarsius wallacei; assembly: GCA_963574415.1. Classification (NCBI taxonomy): domain Eukaryota; kingdom Metazoa; phylum Chordata; class Mammalia; order Primates; family Tarsiidae; genus Tarsius; species Tarsius wallacei. The sequence goes on from CAUYQG010149083.1 coordinate 14,119, forward strand.
TCTTTGCATGTGAGAAATCATTCTCATATGTATAAAAATAATTGGTACTATTTGGAAAAATATACCATCAATTTGGTCTACGGTCATCATTCCTAAGCAAAAGAGTCATATGATATTCAATATTTACTATATCTTTAAATTATAATCTTGGACAAATGTCTTCATAAAACAACAGGATTTCTGTCTGACATCCCCTAGAAAACACCCTTACTCTAATTTTGCAGTATAGACACTCTAGAGAATTCCAAATCTGTTAAGCTAGCATAATTTGTACTTTGAGATGATATCTAAAATATATTAATTCTAAGTTTAATTTTTAATATGTCAGTAAAGATGATACAGTTAGTTAAATGATTTTGCATTTATATGAAGCTGAATTTTGTCATGGCAAAATTCTCATTTTTTTTTACATAGAAAAAACTAATATATGGTTTTATAGAAAATACATACGAACTCTATTTCCTAAGTTAAATTTCAAAAGAAGAAAGTAAGTTTACTTTACTATATGAAACTATAGATTGTCTTTAGAAATGTTTTCACGTATGCTTCTTGTAGTAGTTACATTTGTGGTGTACAGTATTACTTCAGCATTGGCTTATGTCCAGTCTTCAGGCAGAATAGTTGTTGTCAATGATAGATTATACATATTTTTGTCTATAGCTCAGTGAGTTAATTTCAAGTTCCTGCAGAATGTTTGAATGACTGCCATCTGGTCCTGGTGATTTTGTTGCAATATAATTTATTGATATAGTTCATCATTACTAACTTAAAAGACTGTCTCGGATAAATCCTTACCTCCCACTATATAAAAAGAGTAACTACCGAGGTAAATGTTGTACATATTACCATGAATATCAGCTTGGAAGAGCTATGTGTCTTTATTGCAATCTCCTCAGCTTCCAGTATTAAAAAAGTGATTTAGCAAATTAAGTTTTAGCCTAATAACAGCAACAAGGAGCCCTTCTTCTGATTACCTTCACTTCAATGAGTACTTTTCTCAATATGCACTTTCAACATAATACATGAAATGCTTGGCAAGAGGCAGATGGCTGGTCAAACTAAGATCATTTCATAATACGCTAATGTCTCAGACCACCAGCTCTCTGCTTTCCACTCTGTTCTTACCAACTCTAGGCCCTACATTACCACTCTGTTCTCCATATTTCCATAGTTTCCGGCTTTCCATTTTTTGTCTTGTTTCCAAATTCTAGCATGCCAGATATCTGCACATGCAGCCAAACATGTCAATTCCTAGACATAAGAGAGTCAAATTTCCAAAATAACTCCAGGAGAAAGTAAAAAGTTTTATTATAGAGGAATGATAATCATAACATAGTGTGACCATGAAAACATTTTCATGTTAAACATGAAAATGAGTGAATAATAATTTAACAAGAACTTTTGGTAAAATTTAGACTGGGGATACTGATAAAAATGCAGTGTGCAAATAAATACGTGTTCACATATGTGCCTACAGATGCATTATCATAGAAGTAAATCCTCATATGTTAGAATATCTATATATATAAATAGAAAAATAGGTCTATATGCTTTTGATTTAAAATTGAAATTGCAAAAACCGAAGACTATCCGAGACAGTCGTTTAAGTTAGTAATGATGAACTATATCTATAAATCATATTGCAATGTGGTTAAAAATGTCAAAAATTTTTTTTAAAGTTAAATTTTTAAGATTTTTTTCTTTTTATTTTGAGAAGAATGTTGATTTCTAGGTATTTGCAAAAACTAATGTACCTTTTATCAGGTCTACTCTAATGGATGCAACTTGCAAAACTACAGCAAGATTTTGATGTGACTACAGGCAAGATATAAAACATTTCCATCCCTACAAGGATCCTTCAAGTGGCTCTTTTATATACACGAACTTTTTCATTCCACTTTCACCACTTCCTTAACTCCTAGTGACCACTAATCTGTTCTTCATTTCTGTAGATTATTTTGAGAGTGGCATATGCATTAAATCATAGAATAGATAACTTTTTTCAGATTGGTTTTTCTTATTCATTATGATTTTTCTGGAGATATGAATATTCTTTTTGTTTCTTTTTTTGGTTGTACAATTAGTATGTTTCTTTTTGCTTGTTGAGTAATATTCCATGATATAGATATATCACAGGTTTTTTAAAACCAATTATCTATTGAAGAACATCTGAGTCATTTCCAGTTTTTGATTATTAAAAATTAAGCTGCTATAAATATTTAAAGTTGCATGACTATGAGTTTTCATTTCTCTTGAATAAATGCCAATTGTTGTTAGTATATGGGATCACACTGCTTGGTAATACGATAGTTAAATGTTTAGATTGTTAAGAAACCATGTTGCCATAGAAGCTGGACTGGATTTAAAAAATGTGGTACATATACACAATGGAATATTATGCAGCCATAAAGAAAGACAAACATATGGACTTTGCGGCAACTTGGATGGATTTGGAGTCGATCATACTTAGTGATCTATCACAGAAACAAAGAACAGAGTTCCATATGTTCTCACTCATAAGCGAAACTTGACCAATTATAATACTATAAGAAAGCAATTGACAATAGTAGGAAACTGTCAGGGGAGGGGGCGTGGGATTGGCATTTGAAGGAAACTGCTAAGAGAGGGCAGGGCATACCTCATCAACAAGGGTACCAGCGTAATCAACCTGTGTATACCTAACCCTGAATTGTACCCCTCATCTTTATAATAAAATAAGAGAGACAAAAAAAAAAAAAGAAAAGAAAGAAACCATTTGCTTTTCAGAGTGGCTGAGTCATTTCACATTTCACCCAGCAATGTCTGAGTGATTGAATTTCTCAGTATATTCACCCGCACATGGTGTTGGCACATTGTTTGACTTGGTTTGGTTTTATTGTTTTTAAATTTAGCCTTTTTGATAGATGTATAGTAATAGGTTATTGTGGTGTTAATTTGCATTTCCTTGATGTCTAGTGGTATTGAATATCTTTTCATGTGTTTATTTGCTATCTGAATACTCCAATAAAGTGTTTCGGTGTTTTTTCCATTTTTCATTAGATCATTTGTTTTCCTCCTGTTTACTTTTGAGTGTTCTTTGTTAAATGTAGTCAAAAATCTTTTAATCACTGTACAGTTTTAAAATGTTTTCTCAGCCTGTAGTTCTTTTAACCCTCTTCAAAGAATCATTCACAGAGAAAAAAATGTTTTATTTAATTTTAATGATGTCTTATTTTTAATGTTTTTTCTTTAAGGAGCCATGATTTCTGTGTCATTTAAGAATATTTTTTACCTAGATCTCCATATCAAATATTTTTATATTTTTTAAAAGGTTTTTTTCACATTTTTACATTTAAGTCCATAATCATTTTTTAAAGTAAAAGTTATATATATTTAAGGTATGAAATGTTTTGCTTTAGTATACAGATACCTTGTAAAATGATTGCTACAGACAAGCTAATTAACATATTCATCACCTCACATGGTAACGTGTGTGTATATGTGTGTGTGTGGTGGCAACATTTAAGATCTACCCTCTTAGCAAATTTCTAGTGTGCAATAGAGTATAACTATTGTCATTATTCAGTATTTAGATTTCAAGAATGTAATTATCCCTCATAACTGAAACTTTCTACTCTTTGACCAACATCTCTCCTTTTCCCCCACTCTCTTTCTAATCCATTTATAGTTAATTTTTATATGAGGTTTAAGACATGCTCAACTGTTCTAAAAAAGTTTCAAATATTTGTTGCAGAGGTTATACTTTATGGAATTGTTTTGCACCTATTTAAAAATCAGCTGAGCATATTTGTATGAGTCTGTTTCTGATTTCTTTATTCTGTTCTGTTACCTACTCATTTGTGTCCATCCCTCCACCAATATCACATAGTCTTGATTACTGTGAATATATAGCCTTGAAAAAATATATACTGACTCATCTTGCCATTTTTTATTTTAAAAATTGTTTTATTTCTTCTGATCTTTTGCTTTTCTCTATAATTTTTATTAAAATATTCTTTATATCTATAAAAATTTTGCTGAGACTCTAATAGGGATTGAATTTTACCTGTACTGTAATTAAGGAGATTTAACATCTCCACTGTGCCATGTCTTCCAAGTCATGAACATGGTGAGTCTTTCCATTTATTTAGAACTTTCTTAACCTTTTTTTAATCAGTATTGGATAATTTTAAATATATAAGTCAATGAAGTATGTCTTTGTGTGTGAAAGATTGTAAATTGTATAAAAATTAATGTCAGTGTTCATGTTATTATTGCTTGCATATAAAATACAACATATTTCTGTACATTTGTCTTGTATCCTACTTGTATCCTGTGACCTTGGTAAACTGATTAGCTCTAGGAGATTTTTGTATATTACTTGAAATTTTCTGTGGAGGCAATTTTTCATCTGCAATTAAGAATTGTCTTACTTCTTCCATTTCAGTATGTATATTTCCTTTTGTTGTTGTTGTTGTTGTTGTCATACTGTATTGTTTAGAGCTTCTAGCACTAAATAAATTGAGAATATTAAGACAACCCATTGCCTTGTTCTCAATCTTAGGAAGAATGTATTCAGTCTTTCACAATTGAGTATAATACTACCTAAAGGACTTTTGTACATGCTCTTTATCAGATTGAGGAAGATCCTCTTCATTTCTATTTTTTCAATGAATTATGTTAATGTTATCAGTTGCTTTTTCTACATTAAGTGCAAGGATCATGAAATATTTATGTTTATTCTTCATTCTGTTAATAAGGTGCATTAAATTAATTTGTGTTTGAATATTGATACAGCCTTGCTTCTCTTGGTCGTGATATACAATAATCTTTATATCTTTCTGATTTTTTTTTCTGAAACTGTTTTGTAAAGGTTACCTCCATCCATTTTTATGTGTGATATTGTTCTGTAGTTTTGTTTCTTGTACTGCCTTTGTTGGATTTTAATATCAGGATAATACTAACCTCATAAAATGAGTTTGAAATTATTTTGCTTTCTGTAATAGGTTGTATAGAAATGGTGTTAATTTTCTCTTTAAATCTTTGTAGAAATATTCAGTAAATCCATATAGATTTGCATATTTATTTTATAATGAAGTTTTTTGTAATGAATAACTTATAAACAGGGTATAGATTAGTCACATTTTGTAATCCACTGTGTCCATTTCTGTCTTTTAATTTGCATATTTAGATCATTTACATTTAATATATTTGTTGATAACTTGAGGCTTACATCCGCAATTTTTTGTCTTGTTTCGTTTTGTGTTTCTGTTGTCTCTTCTTCATCTCCTCCTCCTCCTCTTTCGTCTTCTTGTTCTCCTTCTCCTCTTCCTCCTCCACCTCTTTCTTCCATTCCTTAGGATTTTTTACCTTTTTTAAATTCTATTTTTATTTATCTAGAATATTATTATCTGCATCTCTTTGTATCAGTTAGGATTATAATTTTACTTCCATAATCAAACATAGTTTAGCAATCTTAAGGGAGATTAAAAGCTTACTGGCTTTACCAATACTTTACTTTGTTCTTCTTTCCTCCCCCATTATATTAGTTTATTATATTATATTGCTACCATAACAAATTATGACAAATTTAATGGCTAAAAACAACATAAATTTATTATTTTACAGTTTTCAAAGTCAGAATTCCAAAGTAGATTTTTACCAAAATATGAGCTTCTTCTTATGAATGTTGGGAAAATGTTTCCTTGTCCTTTTCAGCTTCTAGAAACCCATATGCCATGGCTCTTGATCGTTTTCAAAAATGATATTACTCCTACCCCTCCTTTCATCATTATACCTCCATTTCTCACTCTGACTTTCCTGGCTCTTTCCTGTATAGATCCTTATAGCTATGCTAGACACACACAGATAATCTTGGATAAACCCCCAAGTCAATTTTTTTAGCTTAATCACATCAGAAAAGTCCCATTTAACATGTAAATTAAAATGTTTGCAACTTCCAAGGATTAGAATATGGGCATTCTCAGCAATCATCATTGTTCTTATCATACCTATGTATTGAGATTATTATTATTATTATTTTGGTCTTGGCACAGATATCTTTGGAACTGGGGTTCACTCGGTACCTCTTTTTAAATGTCTTTTGCCAAGTTTACAAATCTTTCAGCCATTATTTCTTAGAGTGGTTATCCATCCTTACAAATTTTTCTTTTCTTTTTTTTACTTAAAGGATTCATTGACAAAATATTTGTTCTATTGTTATAACCCCATATATCTCTGAATTTCTGGTCTTTTTTTTAAGTCTGTTTTCTTTCTACTATTCAGATAGAAAAAAATCTGTTTAAATATCCCTCAATTTACAATGGTTTGCATTCTAACAAACCTATCATGAAAGATTTGTGTAAATATAAACCCATTATAAGTCAAAGATTATATTGAATGTATATCACTTTCACACCATGGAGAAATCAAAAAATTGCAAAGTCATCATAAGTCAGGGACCAGCTGTAGTTCTATTTCACTATGTTCACTGATTCTTTTTTACATGCAGTTTACTATTCTGTTGAACTTTTCCACTGAGTTTTTTTTCAATCTGTTATTATATTATTTGATTCTAAAAATTTGATTTTTTTCTTTCCTTTTTTTTTTGCAGAATCTATCCTCTACTTGTTAAATCTTCCTATGTTTGCATTTGTTTCAAAATGTGTAATTGCTTGCTGAAGCATTCTTATGATGTCTGCTTTAGATTTCTTGTCAGATGATTCTAACATCTCTATTATCTTATTGTAGGCATCCAGTTATTTTCTTCTCTCATTCAAATTATCTTTCTGGATCTTGGTGATGAGTGATTTCAGATTAAAGTCTGGGCACGTTGAATATTGTTATAAAACTCTGAATCTAATTATTGCAATATTGTTTTCTCAAGCCTTGTGTATAAATGACTTTAAAGAACTGACATAAACAAAAGAATATGTGTGCTCTTGTTTAAATTTTTTAAAAATGATTTATCTAAAACAGATGAGCTATCTATCTAGAAAGATTGCTGAATCTTTAATAATTTCTTGTATCTAAAAGACAAAATATAGAATTTGATTTTAAAAGTTGGTATTTTAAGTGTATCTTTCATGATAAGCTTGTTAGAATGCAAACCATTGTAAATTGAGGGATATTTAAACAGAATTTTTTCCATCTGAATAGTAGAAAGAAAACCGACTTAAAAAAAAGACCAGAAGTTCAGAGATATATGGGGTTATAACATTTGACCCCTATTTTTAGATTCATATTTTACAATTTGCTTATTTGTGAAAGAAGGAAAATGAATGAAAATTTTTCTGATATGTATATTGATCTTCATTATGCCAACTGAGATAACGCAAAAAACATGAAAATCTTATTTAACAAGAATTTTCAAACATATTGAAATTTTTTGAGAGAACTGATTTACTTTTACTAGTGGAATTTATATAGCCACTTAGTATAATTACCTCCACTGGATTATGAGGTTTTGTAGAAAAAAAAGTATTTTTTTTTAATACCAAGGAAAACAATGTATAATTTCATTTTTTCAAACTCCAAAGATGGTTGATAAAAGGCCACTTGTCAATGATATTATTGTTATTATCAGGGTGTTACCTTTGGTAATTTATACTAACTAGAAAATGATCCATTTAATCTAATTTTCAAATTTTAATAAAGATTTTATGTTCTTTTACTTGATTATAAGATTTTATATTATTTTGCTTGATATGTGTACTTTTGTAAACTTCTAAATGTCAGTCTTATAAGCAATTTCAAATATCAATGATTTTTTATTGCATATCTCTAAGACTGCATAATATTTACATGTTTAGAATTAGCATTTATTATTTTTCTACAATTGTTTGACATATTATTTTAATTGATTATACAATTTAAGATTTTTTAGTACAGTTCAATTTTTTTCTATTTTTGTAGATTACTTTCAGAAGTTAAACTATAGTTATGAAATTTTTTAAGGGTCTTTTTAAGTTCTAAATGAGCAAACTCTTGAGTTTTATAGTTATGAAATTTTTTAAGGGTCTTTTTAAGGTCTTCTAAATGAGCAAATTCTTGAGTCACTAATAGTTTTTAAAGCATTTTAAATGGTAGAAAAATTCATTTTCAGAGAAAAACACAATATAAGTAACCATTCATTAATTTTTGACACATGGTGTTGAATGTATTGGAATATTTTTCAATTATCCCTGTTACTTTTTTTTGGCAGCATTTGAGGAGAAAACTATTCAATTAAATCTTAGGAGCATTTTATTTTTTATTTTTATTTTTTGAGTTAGAGTCTCACTCTGTCACCCAAGCTGGAGTGCAGTGGCACACTCATGGCCACCACAACCTCGACCTTCCGGGCTCAGGTGATCCATCCACCTCAGCCTTCCAAGTAGCTGGAACTACAAATGTATGCCACCATGGTGAGCTAATTTTTAAAATTTATTTTAGATATGAGGTCTTGAAAGTTGCCCAGGCGGGTCTTGAATCCCTGGGCTCAGGCAATCTTCTACTCTCCGCCTCTCAAAGTGTTGAAATTTCAGGCATGAGTCACCGCACTCAGATTAAAGAATTCTTATACAAATTGTCAAATTGTTTTCCAGCATTACACTAAAATCTGAAAAAGAGTCATAATGAAAAACAAAAAAAATAATTAATTTAATAGTTGATATTAGGATAGTGTAATTATCAGTTACTTGAATAAGATAAGATTTTATTTAATTTCATTTTTTCAACAGACTATGTAGGGTTTTGTCCATCTTCTTTTATAAATTGGGAAAGATTTATTAGCATGCATCCTGCTAGGGGACTCTAAGGAGATGAATGACGATAAGAGATGGGCCTCTTTGTAAACATGCTAATAAAATTTGCCAAAGCGGTGATACTAGAGAGTTCTTATTTTGACAAAAAATATGTTTAGCAGGACATATCTATTATTTCTAAATAGATAGTAGTACACCTATAATTCATGGTATAATGGAGCACGTGTGGTTGAAGAATGGAAGACAGTCAAGCAGATATTTTTCTCTCTTGATGCATATTTGAATATAAAAGTATCCATTTCAGTTTTCCTTGTGCTGCTATAACAGAATACCTGACTGGTTAATTTATTACAAAAACAAACAAACAAAAACAGAAGTTGATGACTCATGGCTTGAGAGGTTGGGAAGTCCAAGAGTGAGGGGTTCACATCTGGTGAAGACCTTTGTGCTGTGTCAATGCATAACAGCAGGCGAAAGGGCAAGAAGGCATAAGAGAGCATTAAGAGAAGAGACCCAAACTCATCCTTTTTTTTTCTTTTTTGAGTTGGAGTCTCACTCTGTCACCCAGGCTGGAGGGCAGTGTCATGCTCCCAGCCACCGCAGCCTCGACCTGCTGGACTTTGGCGATTCTCCCTCCTTAGCCTTCCAAGTAGCCAGAACTACAGGTGCAGGCTATCACGCCAGGCTAATTTTTGATTTATTGTAGAGATGAGGTCTCGCCAAGTTGCTTGGGTTGGTCTCGAACCCGTGGGCTCAGGCAATCCTCTCATCTCAGCCTCCCAAAGTGCTAGGATTACAGGCCACCGAGCCCGGCCTAAACTCATACTTTTTATCATAAATCCCCACTCTCATAATAGTGACATTAATCAATTCACAGGAGCAGAATTCCCATCATCCAATTACCTTATCAAGGTCCCACCTTTCAGCACTGTTGCACTGGAGATGAAGTTTCAGACACATGAACTTTGGGTGACACCTTCAAACCATAACAAGACAAAAAAATAAAAAATTTTCTTCTGTGGCTAATGTATTGAACATATGACTGTTTTCTTATTCCAAAACCAGAGTTTGTTTTAGGAGACAAAGTAAATTGGAAAGCTGCATTTGGGAATTTTAACCCCCTCCAGAGAGACATTCAGAGTTGCTGCCTGCTTTCCGCTGCTGTGCTTGGAATCCACACTCAATGTCCATATTTCATAATTCTTATGATTCTCATTAGTTGGCTTTTATAATTAATCCTTAGCAGTATATTTCCCAATCTCACTTTTTAATGTGAGTTTCTCTATTTGACTTACATATGTATGTGTCTTAATATAATAAACATCAACAACATGTGCCTTATGTCAGGTATGCCCATCTCAGCTCCTAATTAAATTTCCTTCAATTGTTTTCAGAACACTGGCATTTCTAAAAAGTGAGTTAATTGTACTTATTTGAACATTCAACAACACTCTTTTCATCCAAACGCTGTGATCTAAAATTCATAAGTTATTGTTTATGTTTAAAGTGCCAATGCTTGCCTATTTTTTAATAAGTCCGTAGTAGTATCTGGTTTAATTTAACCACCCTATTAGGCTATGCAGTTTTCCTCAGAAAATTTGATCCTGAGAGTGAAGATATTTTTGGTATCTTAAGCATAAGATTGATTAGTAGATGTAATAGCTAGTCAATCATATACTCAACAACCATGGACAGACCGGCACACTGCTGTTATTGCCCACATTATTAGAGTGCAATTTTTCCTTTTGTATAACTCACATGCATGTCTATTTTTCAAACATCACTTTGTTCTGTACTCTACCTCAAAATAATACCTATTCTGCTATAGACTCTCAAAAGAATGTGCTGAATAAATGTATAAAATATCAGAGCTCTGACTGCATGCCTAAGCCTTTGTTAACCCTTTATTTCATGGGAAAATTCTGTTTCTGCTGTCTTTTTCTAGTCATTGCTTAGGAACTTGCTTCAATTAGAAAACTACTATTTATTAAGCTTAAGAGAATTTTTCAAGGCTCAATAATCTTTCTGGTGCCTATGTCTGAATAAAAATAATTTCATACTGACAACATTTTTCATTAGAATTTATTTAACAATTTATCAACAGATATTTATATTGGAATTATTTACCTATGAGAAACCCACAGCCAGCATGCTGCTAAACAGACAGAAATTGAAAACATTTCCCCTGAAAATTGTAACAAGAAAAGGATGCCCACTCTCCCCGCTCCTGTTCAACACAGTTTTGGAAGTTCTAGCTAGAGCAATCAGAAAACAGAAGGCCATCAGGGGTATTCAAATAGGAAAAGAGGAAATCGAGCTATTCCTCTTTGCAGATGGCATGATTCTATACCTCAAAAATCCAGCAGAATCTGTCAAAAACCTCCTTGCCCTAATAAAGGAATTGGGCAAACACTCAGGGTATAAAATAAATGTGCAAAAGACAATTGCATTACTATACACCAATAATAAACAAACAGAAACCCAAATAAAAAGCACAATTCCATTAAAAATAGCCATAAAAATGATATACCTTGGCATCTTCATAACCAGAGCTGTGAAAGACCTTTACAATGAAAACTACAAAATACTGCTCAAGTAAATCAAAGATGACACAAACAAGTGGAAAAATATTCCATGCTCATGGATTAGAAGAATCAACATTATTAAGATGTCCATCCTACCTAAGGCAATCTACAAATTTAATGCAATACCCATCAAATAACCAGCAACATTATTCTCAGACCTAGAAATAATAATACAGGAATTCATATGGAAACATAAATGACCACAAATAGCCAAAACAATTCTCAACAAAAATAAATAAATAAATAAAATAAAGCAGGAGGTATCACACTCGCAGACTTTAAACTTTATTATAAACCTACAATAATCAAAACATCCTGGTATTGGTACAAGAACAGGCATATAGACAAATGGAATAGAATTAAGATTCCAGAAGCACATCCTCAATTTCTCAACCAAATCATCTTCAACAAAGCCTCCACCACAAACCACTGGGGAAAGGAGAACTTATTCAGTAAATGGTGCTGGGAAAACTGACTGAACACATGCAGAAGATTGAAACAGGACCCCTACCTACCTCCATACACAAAAATCAGCTCTAAATGGATTAGAGACCTACACATAAAACCTCAAACTATAAGAACCTTAGAAAATGCAGGAGACACTCATGGAAATTGGAACTGGCAGCCAATTGCTGACCAAAACACCAAGTTCCCATGCCATTAGAGATAAGATAGACAAGTGAGATCTTAGCAAACTGACAAGCTTCTGCAAAGCCAAAGAAAGAATCAAGAGAGCAGGGAGACACACAGACTGGGAAAAAATATTTGCCAACTCTATGTCTGACAAAGGCCTAACATCTAGGATCTACAATGAACTCAAATGTCCTGAAAAGAAAAAAACAAACAGCCCCATTACAAAGTGGGCAAAAGATATGAATAGACAGTTCTCAAAAGAAGACGTATGGGCAGCCAACAGATACATGAAAAGATGTTCAACCTCACTAGTCATCCAAAAAATGCAAATTAAAACTACACTGAGATACCTCCTAACTCCAGTCAGAATGGTCATCACCAATAACTTAAAAAATAACAGAGGCTGGAGAGGATGTGGTGAAAAGGGAGCACTTCTACACTGCTGGTGGGAGAGTAAAGTCATACAGCCTCTGTGGAAAACAGTATGGCAATTCCCAAAAGTCCTAAAAATTGACCTTCCATATGACCCTGCAATCCCCCTACTGGGAACATACCCAGAAGAATTCAAATCACTCTACAAAAAAGATACCTGCACACGTATGTTTATCACCCCATTGTTCACAACAGCAAGAACATGGAACCAACCATGCTGCCCATCAAAAGAGGATTGGATTTAAAAAATGTGGTACATATACCCAATGGAATATTACACAGCCATAAAGAACAAAATCATGAACATCGCAGCAACCTGGATAGACTTAGAGTCTATAATACTGAGTGATCTTTCACAGAAACAAAGAACTGAGTATCACATGTTCTCACTCATAAGTGGACCTTGAACAACTATCATAATCCTATAAGAAAAGGATCGACAGCGAGAAACTGCAGGGACGTCAGGGAGCGGGAAGGTAGGATTGGCAGTAGTGACAAACTGCCTGGAGAAGGAGGGCACACCTCATCAACAAGAGTACCTGCACAATGAATATTTCTATACCTAACCCTGAATTGTACTCCATTATTTTAAAATAAAAAAATTTAAAGGTGAAAAAAATTTAATATTGACATCATTTTCCATTAGAATTTATTTAATAATTGTCAACAGATATTTATATTGGAATTACCACTAATCTTAGAATTTCACTAGAGGAAACTATTTCCTTCAGGTCTATAAACGTGTACAGTAAGTCTCCTACATACAAACAAGTTCCATGTCAAGAGTATATTTGTAAGTCCAATTTGTTTGTAAGTCCGATAAAGTTAGCCTAGATACCCAACTAACGTAATTGTCTATATAGTACTGTAGTGTAAAAGGTTTATAAGGCTCACACAGATAATACCTCAAGAAAAACCCACAGAAAATAAAGAAAATATTTTTTAAATTTTACAGTGCAACATGTAACAATGTATGTGAGACACATACACTAACTTATGTGATTGGACACGTGAACACATATTCACATCTTTGAAAATTTGCAAGTTGAGGGTTTGTATGCAGAGGACTTACTGTACAGAAAAAGTATGTTATAGTTCAAAGTTGGTGTAAGGGATTTAATCTATATTTATTTATTTTCTTTACTCAGATATTTTGATCCTTGATATGGCTTAACAAATTGAGTATATTCACTGAGGAGTTTCTATACAAAGTGAGGCTGGCCATGGTAAAAATGAGTCTAATATTAGTAGTAATAATAAAAGCAATAATATGCAGCCATCAAATGTTTTGAGGATGTTGTTAAATCTAGATATTAAATGTGACTTTGACATCTCTATGTTATATTTTAGTATACTTGAGTCAACAATTGAAAAATCACAACTTGTAAGTTTCTCAAACAATTCAAAAGCTTAATGGTGAATCTTAAGAAAAGTACTAAAAAGAATTTGCAGATAGCCAGCTCTTCTACAAATTGTATTTTCTTATTCAATCAAATGGTCTAGAAATGTTTATAGTTAAATTACTCTTTTGTAGTCGTAAAGAGCTGACTTTCTCAAGCTATGTTTAAGCAAAACTCCATTAGCCAAACTAGAGGAGGGTCCTATAACTATTGCAACCAATTTGCTATTGCATGTAGTTCACATTAAAATGTGTAATAAATAGAAACATAAATAATCCAATAAATAACAAGCCTCTGTTCATCAAAAGACATTAATAAAAATAGAAGATGTTATATATGATGGATAATTGTTTTTATCCAGAATATATGAAGAGCTCAAACATATCAATAAGAAAAGGATAGACAACCTTATAAAAATGTAAAAATATCTTGAACAGACAGTTATCAAAGAAAAATTTTAAAATGACAGACAAAGTGAAATGATGGTCAACTTCATTTAGAGTCAGAAAATTATGATTAAATTCATGTTTATCTATTAACTGGAATAGGCAAAATACAAAAAGTACAAATAAGCAAAATGTGTCAGGTATGTTGAAGTACTAGATGTGTCACTCACTCTTGTTAGATTGCAAAATAGTGCAACTACTTTGGAAACCAGTATTCACTCAAATTGACTGTAAGAGTATGTTATGTGCAAATCAATGTATCACTAGAATTATACTCAAGAGAAATGCTTACAGGCGTGCACAAAAAGACATATACAAAAATTTTCACAACAGTTCTAGTAATCACATCAAAATGAAAAATAAAAGCTCATATGATTTCCAGCAGTAGAATGGATAGTAATTTATGTTATAATATTTTTTTGTTGTTGTCCTCTGCAAAAAAGGCACACGTTTATTCATGATCATATGGACAAAACATTAAATTTTTCTTCATTAAATATACTGGAAACTTTAGGTTTTTACAGATAAATTTCGTCAAATTGAGGATATTCTTCTCTATTTTTTTTTTTGAGTTGGAGTCTGACCCTGTTGCCCAGACTGGAGTGCAGTGGCCGCTCCCGGCCACCGCAGCCTCAACCTGCTGGCTCCGGGGATTCTTCCGCCTCAGCCTTCCAATTAGCTGGAACTACAGGCATGCACTACCATGCCCAGCTTATTTTTGATTTATTGTAGAGATGAGGTCTCGCCAAGTTGCCCAGGTGGGTCTCGAACCCATGGGCTCAGGCAATCCACTCACCTCAGCCTCCCAAAGCGCGGGATTACAGGCTGAGCCAC
>CAUYQG010149085.1:0-10439 GCA_963574415.1 Tarsius wallacei
GTTGAGTGTTGTGGGGCGGGGTTTTAACCCCTCATTTTTGTCTGTGCAACAGTTTGTGTAACAAAAACACAAAAAAAAAAAAAAAAAAAAAAAATATATATATATATATATATATATAAAACAAACAAACAAAATGAACAAAGGAATTTAAAACAAGTGTACCAGTTTCTTTTGAAACATAATTTTTCAGTTTCCATTTCTGTTAAAGACAACTTATAGTAGGACTAGTTTACTTATTTAGACTTGGTATATCTTATTTGCACATAAAGTGTAATGAGATTGTTTTCCATATAGACCCTTTTAAAATTAGCTTTGTTGGAACTTTTTCCTATAAGGAATCCCAGGTTAATTTAAACTTTAATCTCATGAAATATTATTTCAGGCCAGGCATGGTGGGTCATGCCTATAATCCCAGCACTTTGGGAGGCTGAGGTGAGAGGATTGCCTGAGCTCATGGGTTCAAGTCCAGCCTGGGCAACTTGGGGAGACCTCATCTCTGCAATAAATCAAAAAATTAGCTGGACGTGGTGGCACGTGCCTGTGGTTCCAGCTACTTGGAAGGCTGAGGTGGAAGGATCACCTGAGCCCAGCAAGTCGTGGCTGCTACGGCCGTGAGCATGCCACTGTCCTCCAGCCTGGGCGACAGAGTGAGACTCCTACTCAAAAAAAAAAAAAAAAAATTATTTCAGTTAGAGCCTTGGTAACATAACCAGTGTTACAAAGGAAAACAAGCCCTTACTGAACTTATGCAAACAACCATACTTATTTGTGGGAAAAAAGACCTGTAAATTGCTCTAAAAAAAAGATTTTTCTTTTGACTGTGAAAAATATAACAAGAATAATTGGTAATACTTTAAACACATAAGTTATAACATTTTTGGTTTTTATTAACTCAGTTTATGCATTTAACTCTTGTTTCATTAGCAGTCTTATATTGGATTAGCAATCCTCATGAGCACACACGTTTTTAACAAGAGTTCTGGAAGATTTTAAAGTTGTTATCAATTTGCATGGAATGACACCTTTTAGATTTCAGCTAACTTGACTATACATGTGACTAATCTGACATAAACCTTTAACAGTTTGAATTTAAAGACATAAGTTTGCTGACACTTAAGTACAAAAAATATTACAGAACCTAAGTTTTGTAATTTAAGGCATTTAGCAGAATTGATATTTAACTGACAGACCAATAGACTCAGACAAAATGAAAGCATTCTATTTTACTGATTTTTAACATTGTAGCTACTTACTAAGGATTGACAGATTAGCATTTTTAAAAAAAATGCTGTTACTTTGATGTAATGGCCTTCTGGTCTAACATCAGTGATTGATATTAATGGTAAATTCATAGATATAACTCTTTTTTTGTAAGCTAGATTGTTCACAGAATTCCTTTCACACATTTCTTTCCGCAAACCTTCCACATACCATCTTTGACCTGCTCATACCATCTTTTGACATGCTTGAACCTTCTATTTTTGTCCTATACTTTCCTACTTTCAAATAACCATTCGCTCCATTATAGGACAAAAATTTACCATACAAGATCCTTTCCTAGACAAAATTATTATTTTTCCTCATATCCTTTCTTCTTACCAGAAATATACTTTTACACCAACAACCATTTTACATCTTTCCTTTGTCTTTGGTTTATTTCTT
This sequence comes from Tarsius wallacei, assembly GCA_963574415.1. Taxonomy (NCBI): domain Eukaryota; kingdom Metazoa; phylum Chordata; class Mammalia; order Primates; family Tarsiidae; genus Tarsius; species Tarsius wallacei. The sequence goes on from CAUYQG010149085.1 coordinate 1,663, forward strand.
TTTACCTTTTTCATAGATAGCCTTTTATATTCATACTTTGAATTAACCTTTCAGTAACTTCTGATTAGAGGTTAAGTGAAATGTCCAACTCTTGGAATACCCTCAACTCTTACTAGGAAGAAGGTGTCAGGAGAAAGAGGTTCAGTATGAGCACAGGGACTGAAAACTTTGCCTCAGTATTAATCAATAAATTAATTTGGACCCCAGCCACATCCATACAGACCCAGGGATTCTCTGGGGTGATGGCAGAGTGCTGGGCTGGGCCTTGGTCCTCGGGCCCCTTCAGTCAGTAGTCATTGCCGAGCTAGGTGTTTCCCCTCCCCTCCGGGAGAGGCCGCACAGGATCTCCCAATGGCCTTCTAGTCCGCATATCAGACAAGGTCCTTGGGACTTAGGCTGTTGAGGACAATTGTGCTTCAAGTGCCCAGACTGACCACATCCATAGCAGCAATAGGGCTCTGACAATATGGACAGACATTAATGGGTCTCTGTATCACAAAGACCAGACAACATTTATAGATCAGTATTACAGAAGTCAATGTGCAAATGAAAACAAAAAACAAAAAAAAATTTTTTTTTCACAAAGAGGGAGGGTGGGGAAGATATTCAGTTCAATTTCAACAGGACAGGACAGACTATCAGTACAATGTATACTAATATTTTTGCAATGCTATCGGTTATCTATACAGAGATTTGGGATCAGATAACCCAGAGGGATGTCCTCTAGAGTTTATATCATGCATAGTTCTCTGATGAAACACAAACTTTTCTCTACATGAGAGATGGCTGAGGCTAAGGAATTAGAAAGAAGAGTAGGTCAGTAGAACTGAGAGAGCAAGGACAGGGGCCCTCAAACCAGAGCTTCAACTGTTAAAGTGTTACCTGGATTTCCTGCTGAATTGTGCAGTGAAACGCTTTGATGTGAGAGATCTGAGGACTTATTTCAGGGACGGCCAGGAAGGAAGAAGCCACAAAGCAAGGCAGGATCCCACAGCCTTCCTGGGCAGGAGGTCCATTAGTTTTTTCGATCAAGGGAAAGTCATAGGGGAGGGGCGCTTGGACTCCTTAAACCTGGAGCAGTTGTTGACGTTCTTGGGGCCACGGAAGTTCTGAGGGTCTGACCTGGATGGAGGGATTTACATTCCAGAGCTGGACCCAGAAAGGAGAGGGTTATCTTAAAGTAGCCCCAAGGATTCCCTGAAGGAGGAATGTGAGGACGCTATGAGGGAATTCCTGGGGGTGAGGTCATTCTGGAGCCACTAGGAACACAGGCATGGGGAATTTTGCCCAAAGCTGAGTGGGGAGAAGAACCCACTTCAGTACCCACTGACCTGAAGAGATTCTCAAAAAGTTACAGCCTGTCTGGTGCCCATAAGCACTGCCTGTAGCTCCATCTAGTCTCTTCCTGAGGTTATCAAGGGAAATTATAATTTGTCAACAGTTTGGAAACATTCTCACTTCTGCCACCAGATGGCGACCATCATTCTCTCAATTGGCTAATTGCTAAACCATCTAAGGCGTGCTTACACTTACACGGGAGCCCTGCAGAACCCAACCCACCGTGCTCCCGCAGCAGAGGCGCAGAAACCCTGGGAGCTTCGCCTTTGGGGTGAGGGGCGGGAGCCGAGGAAAGCAGATACTGCTCGGAGAGCTCAAAGCCCAGACCAGGGAAAGAGATCCTGACCAGAAGAAATTCTCTCTCCAACCCTCCGCACCACACGCTACTCTTACTCTTTTTCACTTCACTTTGTACAAATATTTGAGATTTTAACCATAAAAATTCGTTGGTTCAACAACAAAAAAGCCAAACAACCTTATTTCACAATGACAAAGGATTTGAATAGACATTTCTCCAAAGAAGACATACAAATGGTCAACAAGCACAAATGGTCAATATCACCAGTGATTAGGGAAACAAATCAAAACCATGCAATACTGCAATACCGTGTCACACCCTTTAGTATGGCTGCACAACAGGGGGGGCGGAGGGATGGGGAGAGGAAGAAGGGGAGGAGAGAAGAAAAGAGGGAGAGGGAGAAGGAGAGGGAAGCTGTGTACTGCTGGTGGGCACTTAAAATGGCCCAGCTACTATGGAAAATGGTATGGAGTTTCCTCAAAAATTACCATATGATCCAACAATTTCATTTCTGGGTATATGCTCCGAACAAATGAAAGCAGGTTTCAAATAGATATTTGTACATCCATATTTATAGCAGCATTATTCACAATAGCCAAAACGTGGAAATAACCCAAGTATTCATCAGTGAATGAACGGATAAAGAAAATGTGCTATATATGTACAGTGGAATATTATTTGACCTTAATATGGCAGAAAATTCTTTTTTCTTTTGCACAGCAAAATAAACCATCCAGAAAGTAAAGAGACAACCCACGGAATGGGAAAAAATACTAGCAAGCTATGCATCTGACAAAGGATCTACAAGGAACTCAAATGAACTGAAAGGAAAAAACAAAACAAAACCAGTCCCATTAAAAAGCGGCCAAAGGACATGAACAGACATTTCTCAAATGATAACATACAAGAAGCCAACAGACACATAAAAAAAATTCTCAGCCTCACGAATTATCAGAGAAATGCAAATCAAAACTACAATGACACACCATCGGTAAGAATGGCTATCACTAGTAAGTCAAAAAACAACAGGTACTGGTGCAACTGTGGAGAAAAGGGGACACTGCTACACTGTTGGTGGGGACACAAGCTAGCTCAACCTCTATGGAAAGCAATGTGGCATTTCTCAAAGAACTAAAAATTGAGCTTCCATGCAATCCCGCAGTCCCTCTCCTGGGAACATACCCAGAGGAACATAAATTGCTCTACCAAAAAGACACCTGCACATGTATGTTTATTGCTGCACTGTTCACAATAGCATAAACATGGAACCAACCCAGATGCCCATCAAAGTGGACTGAATAAAGAAAGTGTAGCACATATACACGATGAAATATTATGCAGTCATAAAGAACAAAATCATAGCCTTTGCAGTAATTTGGATGCAACTGGAGACAATCATACTAAGTTAACTATCACAGAGACAAATAACTGAATATTGCATGTTCATACTCATAAGTGGGTCCTGAACACTAGCACAAGGGTGGGATCAGCAAACGCTGGGCACTGCTAGAAGAGGGAGGGAGGGAGGAGAGAGGGGGGCATGTGGCAACACAGTGGGTACCTGGACCACTACCAAGGGGAAAAAGCGCCAGCTAGAAGCCCAAACTTCACCTGCATGCAACCTACTTTGTAGTAAATACTCACTTGTACCCTATAGCTCTAATTTTTTTTAATGGGATATATACATACGATGGAATATTGTTTGACCTTAATATGGAAGAAAATTCTTACACATGCTACAACATGAATGATGCTTGAGGACATTATGTTAAGTCAGTCACAGAAAACAAAGGTTGTATTATTCCACTTATATTGAAGTACTTAGAGCAGTCAAATTCATAGAGACAGAAAGTAGAATGGTAATTGTCAGGGACTGGAGGAAGGGGGAGAGATTCATGGGCAAAATAGGAATCATACTTCATACCTCAAAATGAATTCCAAACAGAAGTTAGTTAAAACTTAAATGTAAAAAATAAAAACAAATATTTTTGAATTACGGAAAGTTTTCTAAATATGCCGTAAAGTCAGAAACCATAATTGAAAAGGTGATCAATTTTAATGAAAACAAAATGAAACAAAATTAATTCTTTTTCCCCCTGAAATGTGTACTTAATGAGCACTTATGTGCTCTGTTTATCATGCTTGGGGAGGCACTGCAGTAAATACAACTAAAAAATTTCTGCTCTTGTATAATTTACCTTATCATTAGGAGATGATAACAAAAGGAAAAAATAACACAAACAAATATATGTCAGGGGGTAAATAAGAATTTTGGAGAAAAATGCAGCAGGATAAGGGAGACTGAAGTCACAGAGATTTGGAGTGAGTATTTCTGGCCTAGGGGACAGCAGGTACAAATTTGAAAGACAAAAGAAAAATTGTGAAAAATATCTATAATATGTGACAAGCAAAGAGTTACTTTCCTTATTCATTAAAAAAACTGTTATAAATCAATGTGTAAAAGATACACAAGCAATAGGAAAAAATAGGCAAAGTGTATATGCATTTTCTTCCTTCTAAAATTCATAGCCAAGTTCAGTGGCTCACACCTGTAATCCCAGCACTTTGGTAGACCAAGGCGGGAAGATTGCTTGAGACCAGGAGTTCGGGACCAGCCTGGGCAATATAGTGAGATCCCAAGCTACAAAAAATTAGAAAATTAGCCAGGCTTGGTGGTACATACCTGTAGTCCCAGCTACTCAAGGGACTGAGGCAGGAGGATCCTTTGAGCCCAGAAGTTGGAGATTGTGAGCTATGATCACACCACTGTATTCTAGCCTGGGCCACAGAGTAAGACACCCCTCTCTAAAAGATAAAATAAGATAAAATTCACATAGTCAATAAATATAAAAAGATATTTAGCCTCATTGGTAATCAGAGATATGTAGATTAAAATGAAATATCATTTTATTCTTTTCAGTGTTGGTTAAGATTAAAAAGGCTACTGGTTACTTCTTAATACAGTTGACTTTGAGCAACACAGGTTTGGACTATGTGGACCCACTTATACATGGATTTTCTTCTGCCTTTGCCACCTCTGAAAATAGCAAGACCAACTCTTCCTCTTCCTCTTTCTCCACAACATGAAAATGATGAGTAACCAAGTGTGGTGGTGCATGCCTCTAGCCTCAAGCTACTCAGAGGTTGAGGTGGGAGGCTTGCTTGAGTCCAGGAGGCTGAAGATGCAGTGAACTAGGATTGAGCTGTGATTCTGCACTCCAGCCTGCATGACAGAATGAGACTCCAACTCAAAAAAAAAAAAAAAAGAGGAAAAGGAAATGATGAGAATGAAGACCTTTATGATGATCCACTTTCACTTAATGAATAATAAATATATATTTTATCTTTCTTGTGATTTTCTTAATAACATTTTCTTTTCTTTTCTCTAGTTTATTGTAAGAATACAGTATATAATTCATATATAACAATATATGTTTTTATTGACTATTTATGTTATGGTAAGGTTTCTAGTTAACAGTAAGCTATTAATAGTTAGGCTTTTGGGAAGTCAAAAGTTATACATAGGTTTTCAACAGCACAGGGGGTTGGCATCCTTGACTGCTTCTCCTCCCATTGTTCAAGAATCAACTATAATCATTTTCTAACCTAATGTAACCTCCTCAGAGGTGCTTAGACTTTATCTAAAATAATATCCCTAAGCTTTCAGTGAATCAGAAAAATACAACTCATAATGGAGAGAAAAATCAATCAATTGTAATGGACTCAGAAATGACAGAGATGATGGCATTAGTGGACAAAAACATGTTAAGAAGAGATATAGAAGATACACACACACAGATAGGTTATGTATGTAAGTATGTATATGTCCCAAATAAAATTTCTAGAGATGAAAAATACACTGAATGGAATTTGCAGCACATTAGACACTGCAGACAACAAGATTAATAAAATTGACACAGTAATAAAAACTATTCAAAATGAAACACAGAGAAAAACAAAGACTGAAAATAAATGAACAATGAGTTGTGGGATAATTTCAAGAAGTCTAACATACACAGTACTGAAGTCTTCAATAATTGGGACTCCAGTTCCAAAAGGAGTTGGTTCGGAAAAAATATTTTTAAAAATAATGGACAAATTTTGTCCTAATTCAATGAAAACTTTACACTCACAAATAATATATCCACCCTCAAAATTCAATGAATCCACAGCACAAGAATCATGATGAAAACTGCACCAAAGGACATTTTAATCAGGCTACTTAAAACCACCAATAAAGAGAAAAATCTCAAAGCAGACAGAGGAAAAACAAATATAAAAATGAAAGTAATCTTCTTGTTGGAATCAGTGAGATCCAGAAGATAGTGGGGTGATATTTTAAAAGTACTCAAAGGAAAAAGAATCTATAATTCTATACTCAATAAAAAAATTGTGACAAAATTGGAAAACTAAGACATTTTCAGTCAGGAAACATATTGTTAGCTGATCTGGATTGCAAGAAATGTCCAAGGAAATTCTTCAGACAAAAGAAAAATGGTATCAGATGAAATCTGGATTTGTACAAAGGAATGAAGATATTTGAAATGTTAATTATGCAGATAAATATAAAAGATCTTTAAAAATCTCTTTCTAACTTGAAAAAGGGCATCTATGAAAAACTCTGTTACAGCTAACATCATACTTAATGCTGAAACACTTTAGCCCTGTAGTCAGGATCAAAACAATGTTTCCTTTTACTGCTTGCATTCAACATTGCACTGGAAGTTCTAAACAGTACAATAAAGTAAGGAAACGAAATAAAAGGAATTCAGATTAGAAAGAAAAAGTAAAACTATATTCACAAAAGATATGACTGTCTATGTGAAAAATGTACAGAATGTACAAGATTCTAAAACTAATAAGTGAGATTAACAATGTTGCAGGATATAATACAAAACTAAATTGTATTTCTATATACAAGCAATGATCAATTAGATATCAAAATTTTTAAAAATACCATTTACAGTATCATCAAAAAGTATTAAATACTTGACTTTTCTGAGATATGGCAAAAGATGTGCAAGACCTGTACACTGCAAACTGCAAAACATTGCTTAGGGAAATTAAAGAAAACCTAAATACGCCATGGCCAGGCCATTGCGGCCATTTCCATGTGTTCTTTGAGCTATGGCCGGGCCATGTTTCCTGGCTTTGACCCCCTTCCCTACCTTGGGGAGGTGAACCTCCTTTCTCTCTCATTTACTTTCTAAATAAACTATATTTTCTAATCTAAAAAAAAAAAGCTAAATAAATGGAAAACTATGTTATAGTCATGGATCAGAAAACTCAATATTGGTAAGATGTTGATTATTCCCAAATTTATCTACAAAATCAGTACAGTTCCAAACAAAATTCTGGTGGGTTTTATTTGATAGAATGATGTAATTCTAAAATGTATATATGGAAAAGTAAAGGAGCTAGAATGGACAAAATAACACTGAAAAAGAAGTTAGAGGGCAATGCTACTTGAGTCAAGACATTATCAAGCTACAGTAATAAAAGCAATGTATTATTGGTGCAGATAACACATGAATAGATCAGTAGAACAGATCAGAGAGTTGAAGAATAGACCTGCACTTCCATGGTTCATTGATTTTCAACAAAGATACAAAGGCAATTCACTGGGAAAAAAATTTAAAGATTTGAATTCCTTAAATAGGTCAATGGAACAGAACAGAGATTCCAGAAATAGACCTACACATATATGGTCGATTGATTTTTAACAAAGGCAATTCAGTGGAGAAAAAAAGAATAGTTTTTACAACAAATAGTGCTGAAACCATAAGATATCAATAGGCAAGAAACAAACAAAACAAACACACACCAAAAAAAAAAAAGCTAAATGCTAAAAAGAACTAAGTGCTCAATGTAAAACTTAAAACTATAAAACTCCTAGAAGCCAGATGAGGTGGCACGTGCCTATAGTCCCAGTTACTTGGGATGCTGAGGAAGGAGTTCAAGGCCAGCCTAGGCAACACAGCAAGACTCCATCTCTAAAAATAAAAGTAAAGCTTCTAGAAGAAAACATAGGAGAAAATCTTCATGATTTTAGGCTTAACAAATATTTTTAGATACAGTATTAAAAGCACTATCGGCCAGGCACAGTGGCTCACACCTGTAATTCCAGCACTTTGAGAACCTGAGGTGGGGTCAGGCATGGTGGCTCAGCCTGTAATCCCAGCACATTGGGAGGCCTAGGCGAGAACATTGCCCAAGCCTGGGGCTTCAAGACGAGCCTGGGCAACTTGGTGAGACTTCATCTCTACAATAAATAACAAAAACTAGCCAGGCGTGATGGCGTGCATCTGTAGTTCCAGCTACTTGGAGGGCTGAGGCGGAAGGATTGCCTAAGCCCAGGAGGTCGAGGCTGTGGTGGCCGTGAGCATACCACTGCACTCCAGCCTGGGCAACAAGAGTGAGACTCTAACTCAAAACAAACAAACAAAAAAGAGAACCTGAGGTGGGATGATTGCTTGAGGTCAAAAGTTTGAGACCAGCCTGGGTAATACAGAGAGACTCTGTCTTTACAAAAAATCACAAAAAAATTAGCCAGATGTGGTGGCATGTGCCTGTAGTCCCAGCTCCTTGGGAGGCTGAGACAGGAAGATTGTTGGAACCCAGAGATTCAAAGCTGCAGTGAGCTATGATCACACCACTGTATTCTAGCCTAGGTGACAGAGCAAAACTGTGTCTAAAAAAAAATAAAAAATAAAAATAAATTGAGCTTTGTCAAAATTAGAAGCTTCTCTTCAAAAGACACTGTTAAGAGAATGAAAAGATAAGTCACAGAGTGGGATACAATGTTTGGAAGTCACATATCTGGTAAAGACCCGTGTACAGAATAAATAAAGGACTCTCAAAACATAATCATAAGAAAGCAATCCAGCTGGGCTCGGTGGCTCAGCCTGTAATCCCGCGCCTTGGGAGGCTGAGGTGAGTGGATTGCCTGAGCCCGCGGGTTCGAGATCCACCTGGGCAGGCGAAACCTCATCTCTACAATAAATCAAAAAAATTAGCCGGGCGTGGTAGCGCACGCCTGTAGTTCCAGCTACTCGGAAGGCTGAGGCGGAAGGATCGCCGGAGCCCAGCAGGTCGAGGCTGCGGTGGCCAGGAGCGGCCACTGCACTCCAGTCTGGGCGAC
>CAUYQG010149086.1:0-21507 GCA_963574415.1 Tarsius wallacei
CCCCCACCCCCACCCCCCGCCCGGAGCAAGATGGCGGCCTCTGCTCTCCCCTCCTTCCTTCCCCCAAGAGTCCCCTCCTGCTCCCCAAAAGAAAGACAAGAGCATCGCGGCGCCGACGCCGAGACCCGGGAACCTACGCGAGGCCGCTGCCACTCCCGAGCCCCGGGGAGGTGACTTCACCACGCGAGGCTCAGAGAACGGGGGTGTGGCCGCCCGACAGGCAGCGCAGACCGCCCTCAGCCCGCAGGGGGAGGAAGCCGCTCAGCCCGCGCCCTCCGAGCCATTGTTCTTCGGCCGCGGCCCAGGATCGCCCTCCTCTCAGTCCGCGGACAGGAAGTCGCTCTCCCGCCGGCCCCGCCCCGCTCCCCAGCGCCCCGGAAGTGATCTGCGGCGGCTGCTGCAGAGCGGCCAGGAGGAGGGTGGATCTCCCCAGAGCGGAGCGCCGGAGTCCTCCTCCTCCTCCTCCTCCGGCTGCCTGGGCTCCGCTGCCGCGCGTCAGACTCCTCCTGCTGCCGCTCTCCGCGCGGCGCCTCCCAGGCGACAAGGGCCAAGCACCCTCCAGCCGCAGCCAGTGCAGCCGCGGCTTCGGAGCCCGCGGGGCGGCGGACCGGCTCGCGGTGCAGGTGAGCGATGCCCGCCCGGGCCGCCCCGGGAAGGGCTGGGGCCGCCGGGGCGGCGGCGGGGGTGTGTCTGGGCGGCGGCGGGCCGAGGCCCGGGCGCAGGGTCCGGCTGCCGAAATTGCACACCCCGCGTTCTGCCCGGGGACGAGCTGCGGGGCGAACCTCGTCTGGAATCCGGGGCACCGCGTTCGCCGCCGTGCGGGCGAGCGCGCCCCGAGAGCGGGCGGCTGCGGCGAGGTCCCCCGCGCCCGGCAGCCCCTCCGAGTTGGCCTCGTCCGAAGGTCACCCCGCGCCCGGCTCGCTGCGCCGAAGTCCCCACCCGGGCGGTGCCCGCGACCTGGGGAAACGCGCTGCCGCCGCAGTCCCCGCGCCTCACTCCGCCCCTCTCCCCTCCTTCCTTTTCTTTCCACTCCTTGCCTGTACTAGAGCAGTTGCTTTTAAGCATCTCTACCATGATTTTTTTTTCTTTTTCTTTCCTTTTCCATTTTCTTTTTCTCTTTTGCCAGTTAAGGGATTTTTTTTTTTTTCTTTCTGGTTGAAGTCATTAGACACTCCGCACTGAGCTGAATTGCTGGCCTTGGGCGCTTGATAGGCTTAGCCCATATTCAGGTAATCCAGACTCTAAAACGAGGAAGAGAATGTAGACATTTTGGGTGAGAGGGTGTTTCCAATGTGGTTCTTTTCTGAAAGATTTCCAGAAGTGGAAGATGTGATTTGCATGCTTTAGCCTAGATATACGTGTGTAAGTAGGTGGAGGTGACGGCGCACAGAGGTGGCAGTGTTGTTTCAGGGTTTAGGGAAAATTAGGGAGTTAACTGGCCTTTGCTGGGAAACTTGAATGTCCAGATTTGTGAGAGCTCATCCAAGTGTCGTTGTGGTAGGGTGAGAACTCCAGTACCACGCCCTACGTGTCCAACTGAGAAGCACCTAATTTAAAAAGTGTGTTAGGCCTGCATGGGGAGCAACCTTTATTATAAAACGTTAATTATTTTCCTGGAAGTATATTACAACTTTAATCATGTTCCCAGAATTGGATAACCAATTCCATTGGTAAACTCTCACGGTAGAAATCATTCCTTTTAGCTTATGCTTATCAGTGTATTTAAGTGTATCTTATTCGCTTATGTTTTTCTCTTTGTTAATACAACATTATTATAAAAATTATTGTATTAAAATAATACACCATTATTATAAAATATTATCTTAAAATGTTTTTAGACCTTGAACTTATTCAGGGAGGAGCCATGTCTTACTCATCACTGTTTCCATGCAGTGTGCCTTTAACATTGAAGTTATTCACACATTTCTTCACTGAATGAATGAATGTGTAGGTGATCTCACAGTCATCTTCCAGGAGTCACTTATTTTGTTGGGCTAGGATGGATGTATGTCAAACATTCTTTGCCTTCCAAAATTCTATCCTCCTCTGAGAGGTTAAAATTACATTTTTGGACTGTGATTAGACATTATAATAACTTGTATTCCAGAGTTAAATGTTTACTGCTTGAGCATATCAAGGTTAGCAGAAAGAGATTTTCTGGTGCTAGAGAGTATATTTATGTTTGGAGCTGATAACCATATCCTATCTTACTAAAAGAGAAAAAACTCAGAATTACCACTGTTTGGAAAACATAGTGCATCCCAGAATTGTGTATAGTGGCCCATTCTTCCCATGGATGCATGAAATTCTCTGACATCCTGATGTGACCTTGTCATGATTTATTACTACCCACTTTCACATTTCTTTTCCAAGATCCAGATTCTGTTTTCTGTTGTGTCTGCTGAGTGTGCAGTCATCTGTACCATTTATTTTGAAGCAGTACTTCGTTATACTTTTCTTCACAGGGCTTTCAGAAAAAAAGAAGGGGCTAATTATAGGAAAGAATCTTGTCTACCATTTGTGAGGGAATATTTTTGTCTATAGATGGTTGGATTATTTCCACTTTAGAGGTTCGAATAAGAAAAAAATTCTAATGTTTTCTTTCCTCTCCAAGTATCTGGTGGTGGTCCTGTTTTTCAAAGCTCAGCTTCTAAACATAAATGTACCAGCATCGATTTTTGTATATGTGCATTTCATTGTAATATGCACTTGTATTCTTTAGTAGATGAGGTGCAAAGGTAATTATTTTTAAAATGCTGGAATAAATCACCTTAATGACCTTCCCCCATCAAAGGGAAGGGTTAAAAGCATTCATCCTCAAGCAGCCAGTCACCATTGCTCGGCCATTGCCAGGCCATTGCCATCGCCATTGCCACCACCATTGCCAGGCCATTATGGCCATTGCCTTGCTAAGCTATGGTATGGCCTTGTGCTCTTTGAGCTATGGCCAGACTATGTTTTCTTAAGCTTTGGCCCCTCCCTTCCCTTGGGTAGGTGAATCTCCTCTTTCTCTCCAATTTACTTTCTAAATAAACTATATTTTCTAATCTAAAAAAAAAAAATACTGGAATGAGAGGCTATGAATGTTAATGAGGAAAAAGATTATGATTTTGAAGAAGTAGGGGGACAGCTTATGATTTTCATTGTTTTATAAAATGTTTAACTCTTAGATACCAAGGAGAGGGAAGCCTGCAATTTCTTGTGTCAGTGACATTACCACTATACAGAGGTTAGATTTCCCTTCTTTAATTCAGCAACTCTCTTGGTAATAACAGTTCTCACGTGTTAATGGCCTACCAAGCACTGTGATTAAGAGCTTTATTTACATTATTTCTAATCTTCACAATGCCTCTTCAAGATCAGTAGTTTTCCTAAACTTTTTTATGGCTAAGTGAAGTTATTTGCGAGAGGCTAGACACCTGGCTTGTGTTTAGTAGAGCTTAACTTGAATGTAATGATTTTGAGAACATTCGTTTTTGTAGTTAATCCTAAACAGCTAGGGAGAAGGCAATTCTGATTAAGCCATGAACCAGACCTTCAGGTAAACAAAGGTATTGATCCCCTCAGCACTCTTGGCCATCAGGTGTGGTCTGGACTTGTTGGTGACCCTGGCTAAGTGGCCTCTAGTAGCAGCCGCTCTTCTCTTTATCTTCAGTGTGCCTATAAATTCAGTGTTAATTACCTTCTATGTGTGTCACCATGGACAAATGGTTGGGCATTGTTTTTACTAGGGGGGACCCAGACAACCTGGAATTTATTTATAAAAAATTGTGTATTCTTTTTTTTTTTTTTGAGTTGGAGTCTCACTCCATTGTCCAGGCTGGAGTGCAGTGGAACACTCACACTCACGGCCACCCCAGTGTCGACCTGCAGGGCTCAGGCGATCCTTCCGCCTCAGCCTTCTCAGTAACCAGAACTACAGGTGTGCGCTACCATGCCTGGCTAATTTTTTGATTTATTGTGGATATGAGGTCTCACCAAGTTGCCCAGGCTGTTCTCGAACCCATGGGCTTAGGCAATCCCCTCACCTCGGCCTCCCAAAGTGCTGGGACTACAGGCTTGAGCTACCGCGCCCAGCCTGTGTATTTCTTCTTACATGTTTAAACTTCAGTCACCTTCAAAGTACTCTCCCTTTGATGCAGTACACCTATTGAGGCTTTTTTCTACTGCTCAAAACAGTTTTTGAACAATTTTGATGCCTTTTAGTGTTTCACCTCTTCCACACTGGCAAAGTGTTTCACCTTCAGGACTTTTTTCATCTGGGAAACAAATTTTAAAAAGTCATTTGGGCCAGATCCGGTGGATAGGGAGGGTGGGGCACAGGGAGGTCATGCCATTTTTGGTCAAAAACTGCTGGACACTCAGTGTGGTGTGGGCAGGTGTGTTGTCATGGTGAAAGAACCAGTCGCCTATTTGCCACAACTTGGGATGTTTCTTCCGCAAATTGTGTCGCAACCTTCTCAAAACTCCAGATAAAAACTTTGGTTGACCATTTGATCCAAAGGAACAAAATCCGAGTGTACTACAAGGGGCCCACCTTCCAAAAGATAATTCTGTTTTTTTTTGTGGGGGTACCCCCTTGTAGGTGTCCTGGTAGAGTATTAGGAATTTGCTCTGGTATTTGGTTAGTTTTTTGTTTTGTTTTTTTTTTTTTGCTTTTTTAAAGCCTCTAAAGCAACTGAATTGTTTCTATTTGAGAGGGGTACCCTAACCTTATTTGTAGTGACCTTTCCTTGAAATCATCTTGTTTTTTTGTTTTTTCTTTCACTAATGGAAATGGGGGGAAGGTTATGGGGGGGCAGTAGAAAGGGTGGTAAAAGAAGCATAGGTGTACTGGGTCTGTTCTTAACCATTTGAGAGCATAAATCATTTTCTCTTTGGGTTTACTATGGAGGCTTAAAGGTGGAAGAACTTTTCTAAGAGTCTAATTGCTATTCAGTGCTAGTAAACTTCTCTTTCCTCTTTCCAAGCCTGTGTACTTTTAAAAATATACTTTTAAATAGGCTTGATTTGAAGGATGTGTTCATCTCTTGAATTTTTAAAAAAGGATATACAGTAGCTTTATGGAAAAAAAAACAACTCATTTTCTGGTTCCCATAAGTAACATTTATTCTTTTTTTTTTTTTTCTTTAACTCGTAAGACACTTTTCTTATTGCATTTACCTTATTGCATTCATAAGGATTTGGTTACCACATAGAAAAGAAGGAAATTAAAGCTCTATGAATTTTTAAAAGACTTGTGAGTAAGTTTTGGAAGAGAATTTGCTTCTTTGATCTAATTATATGTGAAAGTGAAGACTTATTTCCTCAAAGTCAAGAGGGTAATTTGTACAAACCAAAAAAAGGCAAGCTTCTATGAGATATATGATATTATTCTTAAAGGCCTTCACAGCTAGAGTCCTATATTAGACATAATAGACATAACATTTGACACACAGTCTCCTTAATATCTGGGATCCAACTGCATGGCTGAATTTTCTTTTCTTTTCTTTCTTTCTTTCTTTTTTTTTCTTTTCTTTCTTTCTTTCTTTCTTTCTTTCTTTCTTTCTTTCTTTCATGTCTAGCTCTGTTACCCTGGCTGGAGTACAGTAGTCAATCTTGACTGACTACAGCCTCTACCCCCTGGGCTCAAGTAATTCTCCCGCTTCAGTCTCCCAAGTAGCTGGGACTACAGGCATGTGACCCCAAGCCTGGCTAATTTTTTATGTAGACTGGGTCTCACTGTGTTGCCCAGTCTGGTCTTGAACTTCTGACCCCAAGTGATACATCCTCCTCAGCCTCCCAAAGCTGTTTGGATTAAAGGCATGTGCTACCATGCCTGGCCCTGACTTTACTTTTGAAACTAAATATCAGGATTTGGCAGTGTTATTTTGGACAATAAAACAGTGAGAGTATGAAATGACTTCTACTCCTAGATGCATTGTGAAGGTGGCAGAGCTTCCCAGTTTCCACAGACTATGAGTGTGGTCAGCTAAGCCATGGGATCTCTATTTTCTTAGGTAGTTGAGGAGCTGGCAAAGGGATCCATTGAAAGGGGAGGTTGCCTCTTGGAGTTTGTGAGTGCTTTAGTTCACCTGCCCTGTCTAGATAGTCTGGAGTACTCAGCAGCCTTCTTCTAGCCTCTGGTTGAACCACCTCTCATCTTTTTCCCACCCTTGGTTAGAACAGTCATGATACTTCCCTGCTTGAAATAAACTTTGGCTCCTTTTAACCTGTTAATAAAATTCAGACTCTTTATCCTTGATCTCATGTACAAAACCTTGAAGATGCACTTCTTATCTAACTCTTCAGCCTCATCTCTCTTCAGTGAATGCGGGTGTTTACTCATGCCTCTATTTCCGCTTCCTGGAATTCTGGCCACCCCTCCCCCTCTAGGCCCCCCGAACTCAGCAGTTAAGGTTATATTTCTCCTGTGTATTTTGATTGGGTTCTTTCTCTGGACCCTGTCATTAAAAAAAAAAAAAAAAAAAAGACTGAGCTAGATGTTTCTCTTATGTGCTGTCATAGTAAGTGTCACAGCATTTACTACACTGTGGAGAGTACTTTCTTTTCTTTTCTTTTTTTTTTTTTGGAGTCAGAGTCTCACTCTGTCACCCAGGCTAGAGTGTAGAGTGCAGTGGCACACTCCCGGCCACCGTAGCCCAACCTGCTGGGCCTCAGCATTCCAAGTAGCTGGAGCTACAGGCATGCACCACCATGCCTGGCTAATTTTTTTGTTTTATTGTAGAGACGAGGTCTTGTCAAGTTGCCCAGGCTGATCTCAAACCCTTGGGCTCAGGCAGTCTTCTTACCTCTGCCTCGCAAAGTTCTGGGATTACAGAGTGAGCCACCACGACCGGCTGGAGAGTACTTTCATTAGCCTACTTCTGTCTATGATATGAGAAATGGATCTGATTTTTCCTTTTCCAAATGACTATTCAGTTGTCCCAGTGACATTTAAAAAATCCTTGCCCCTTTGTCAACTACTAGATTTCTATATGTAGTTGGGTGTATTTTATTCTGCTGGATTATCTGGCCATTCTCGCATCAGTACCACACTGTTTTTATCATGATGGCTTTGTAGTGTAAATCTGATAGTGCTAGTACCCTGCTATACCTCTTTCTCTTCAGTGTGTTCCTTGCTCTTCTTGCACATTTTCTGTCTCTTAAAGGTTTTCACGGGCCTTTATCAGAATTTCTCAAACGTTTTCAATTCATGGGAGCACCCTTATAAGTAGTCATTTTTTTTTTTTTTTTTTTCCGAGTTGGAGTCTCACTCGGTCGCCCAGACTGGAGTGCAGTGGCCGCTTCCGGCCACCACAGCCTCGACCTGCTGGGCTCCGGCGATCCTTCCGCCTCAGCCTTCCAAGTAGCAGGAACAACAGGCATGCACTTATACACCTGGCTAATTTTTTGATTTATTGTAGAGATGAGGTCTCACCTGCCCAGGCGGGTCTCGAACCCGCGGGCTCAGGCAGTCCACTCACCTCAGCCTCCCAAAGCGCGGGATTACAGGCTGAGCCACCAAGCCCGGCTATAAGTAGTAATTTTTTCACTGCATCCCTAGGTCAAAAGAAACACCTAACAGTTTAATTTATTAAGTAGTTAGTCCAAATGATAAGTATTTATCACCTAACAACCCAGTAGCTGTTTGAAAAGATAATATACATAAACTATATAACTTTCATTCTTTTATTTGAGTTGGGGGTCTCACTCTGTCACCCAGACTGGTTTGCAGTGGCACGATCACGACTCACTGCACCCTCGACCTCCTGGGTTCAAGCTATCCTTCTACCTCAGCCTCTTGCAGCAGCCTCCTGAATAGCTGGGACTACAGGTGCATGCCACTATGCCTGGCTAATGTTTTGAGTTTTTGTAAAGTTGAAGTCTCTCTATGTTGCCTAAGCTGGTCTTGAGCGCCCGGGATCAAGCAATCCTGTTGCCTCAGCTTCTCAAGGTGCTGGGATTACAGGTGTGAGCCACCACACCTAGCCCCTAAATAACTTTCATTCTTAACTGCATAGCACTCTATTGTATGTACCGTGTTTTCTTCTATTAATGTCCTCCTTGGACATTTAAGCAGTTTTCAATATTTTGCAATTACGAATGATGTTTACATATGTCTGTGTTCTTAAAGATATATCTTTAGAATAAGTGCATGTATATAGATTTGTTAGATTTTACCAAATTCCTCTTCCTCTGTGACTGTACTGCCTTGCATCCCCACCAGCAATGTAGGAGAGCAGAGTGCCTGTTTCTCCACAGCCTCACCATTAGAATGTTTTGTTAACTTTTGAATTTCTGCTGATTTATGGATAAGAAAAGGTATCTCAGTGTAGTATTCATTTGCATTCTTCTTATTACAAGTGAATTGAACATGTTTTCATGTTTAAGGGCCATTTTCATAATTTTTACAAATTAACTTTATATTATTTGCCTGCTTTATGATTTTTGTTCTTTTTTCTCTCTCAGCTTTTAAAAGTTCTTTGAATTTAAGAATATTAGTCATTTAACTTTGATATATGTCACAAATATGTTTTGCTCAGTCATCTTTTGGCATTGCTTGTGGTGTTTTTTGCCATGCAAAAGTTTGTTTTTGCATAGTCAAATATATTAATCTTAAATTTATTGCACCTGAAGTTTTTTGTTGTTTTCTTTGTTTTTGTTTCTGTTTTTGAGTTGGATTCTGTCACCCAGGCTGGAGTGCAGGGGCACGCTCAAAGCTACCACAACCTTGACCTACTGGGCTCAGGCCGTCCTTCTTCCTCAGCCTTCCAAGTAGCTGGGACTACAGGCACCTGCCACCATGCCTGTTCATTTTTTGATTTATTGTAGAGACGCGATCTCACCAAGTTGCCCAAGCTGGTCTCAAACCCCTGGGCTCAGGCAGTTCTCTTGCCTCGGCCTCCCAAAATGCTGGGATTACAGGTGTGATCCACTACGCTAGACTACACTTGAAGTTTTTGTCGTATTTAGGAAGGTTTCCCTTTCCCTCGGGTTATAGAAGAATTCACACATTTTCTTCTAGTACTCATATAGTTTAATTTTTCATATTAAGTTCCATATGGACTATATTTCTGTATATGATGTGAGGAATGGATCTGATTTTATCCTTTTCCAAGTGGCTATTCAGTTGTCCCAATGGCATTATTTAAAAAAAAAATTTGCCCCTTTTTCATATACTAGATTTTTATATGTAGTTGGGTGTATTTTATTCTGTTTGATTATCTGGTCATTCATTTGCCAGTACCACACTGTTTTAATCATAGTGGTTTTATACTATGTTCCAATATCTTGAGGGCTAGTACCCCATTATAGCTCCTTCTTTAGTGTTTTCCTTGCTATTCTTCCATATCTTATTTTTCCATATGAACTTTAGCATCAGGTCGTCTAACTATGTTTA
Organism: Tarsius wallacei; assembly: GCA_963574415.1. Lineage (NCBI taxonomy): Eukaryota > Metazoa > Chordata > Mammalia > Primates > Tarsiidae > Tarsius > Tarsius wallacei. The sequence goes on from CAUYQG010149086.1 coordinate 9,383, forward strand.
AAAAGTCATTGCTACTTACTGGGATCACATTAATTTTATGATTTAATTTAGGGAAAACTGATATCTTGATGGCACTGAGAAATCTTAACCTAGAGCAAGCAATGTCTTTTCATTGTCTTAGTCTACTTTTGTGTCTCTGAGGAATGTATTAGAGTTTTCTTTATCAACTATGTCTTCTAACTGGTTATTTTTCATGTGTATGAATGTTGTTGATTTCTGCATGTTTTCCAGTTATCTTGCCAAATTCTTATGAAGTTACTTTTATCATTGCTTTTCTTAGACTTTTCAGGTATAGGATTATGTCATCTGTAAATAGTTTTTCCCTCCTTCTTTTCTAATGTTTGTGCCTTTAACTGTTTATCTTATCCAATCGCATTGACTAATCTCTCCAGAACAATGTTAAATAGCAGTGTAACAATGTCTTTAATGGACTTAATGATTGCTTCATTGTATTATCTTCACCTTGGATATACAAAAGTATACATTTCTATCTAGATATTAAGTTAGATAGGTACTGGGAACCCCCAAAAAAACCACAACTGGTATTATCTTTTGGAGGGTGGGCCCCTTGTAGTACAGGCTTCCTCCACTAGGTAAGTGTTCTAGGAACCCGTTGACATCAGTGTACCAGCTAGCATTGTTGTCAGAGGCTGTGTCTGGCTTCAGTGAATTGTTTTTGGAGATTCTTTCAATGCATTTACCCATTTCATTATGGGTGATTTACACAAACAACCTGGCCATACTGCCCTGAGTGTTCAGCAGTTTTTGACCAAAAGCTGAATGACCCCCCATGCCCCACCCTCCCTATTCGTCCTATCTTGCCCTTAGCAACTTTTTTGTTTTCCTGATGAAAAATGTCCTCAAAGAGAAACCTTTTGCCAGTATAGAACAGGTAAAAGAAAAAACAGCAGAAGCACTAAAAGGCATCAAAGTTGATGAGTTCACAGACTGTTTTGAGTAGTGGAAAAAGTGTTTCAATAGGTGTGTTGCATCAAATGGAGAGTACTTGGAAAGGGGACTGAAGTTAAAACATCTAAGAAAAAATGCACAATTTTTAATAAATAAATTCTGGGGTTTTTTTGGTCTCCTTTCGTATATACCTCTTTTTTTTCATTCTTTTTTCTTCTTTTTATTGAGATGTGGGGCACAAGTCAGGATTAGGTACCATGAGTTGTCTATATGCAGGTGAAGTTTGGGCCTCCAACTGGTCCTCACTTCTTGTATATACCTTTTAAGGGTTGCATGCAGTCCTTCACTGTGTCTTTAAGAGATACTTAATGGAGATGGATGTGGTGAGAATCAGGAAAGTTTGACTTTCCTAGTGGACAGCAAAATATAGTGAGAAGCAAGGTGAGGACTGCTCCATGGTTTCCCAGTTCATACAGCCAGTCCTGATGCCACAGGTTGACCCCTCTTTCCACTTCTTTGCTAAAGTTGTCATGGGTATGTGAAAATCTAGGGGTTCCCTTCTAGACTTTGCAGATGAATACGGCTTGCGTTACATTGTTGTAGTGCTGTCTGGGGTCTCTGGGTCATATGGCAAGGCAGGTTTGTAATTAGGTGAGCTTATCCATAGGCGTGGCCTAGCTGTGAGTGGTTCTTGACAAGTTTGTAAGGCCTAGGACATCTGGTTTTTAGGCAGTTCTTTCTCCAGATTTTGTTAGTGCAGACTAGTCCTATGGTTGGAATGATGTGCTGGTATGGAATCAGATGTTGGCCCTGCATCCTGCGTACATACAGGTTCTGGAGTGCGTTCTCATTTCACTGATGTCTAATTCATCCAAAAAGTTCAAGTCACATATTTTCTGTAGATTCATGTAATGTCAAGGTTATCTAGGTCTACGTGTGAACTCTCAGTCCACGTTCTGTTGTCTGTGTCATTCTAGTATTTCCTCACCCAGGAGTGCTGGGTGGTGTGGTATTTATTAATTTCTTGTCCCATATGCTAAGGAACTCCTCCCTAGAACTCCCTACAACTCTCGGTCCATGGCCTGTTGTACATCTTTGCTTCCCAGGAGTGCTTGTAGGCAGATGTTTAATGAGCTCTTCTTATGTCTGTGTTGAAGAGCCCTCACTCCCCAGGTGAGCATACTTGGTCCATGCTAGCTGTCCATCTCTAGTTTTCCTTTTTCTCTCTGGGTCTTACAGCCTTGCTGGTATGAAATTCAGACCTGGAGGGGCAGGGTTTGGGGATTGCCTGCTTTGAAGTTCCTTAGGTCTTCTCCTATGCTACATGCAGCTACCCTAATAGCAGGCTTGGGCAGGTGGGTGATCTTTTCTGTTCCCATTTTTTTAGTTTTACTCTTTCCCCCTCTAACTTTTTAATTTGGAGAAATCTGACCCTCTCATCTTTCTGCCTAAGACATTTATTCTCTGGCAGAAATTCCTCATTCCCTGAGATCTTATGTTTCTGGGACACCAGTCCTAGTCATTTAATGCTTGAATATTTGGTAGCTTTCCCACTATCATATTAGTCTCCAAAGCCTCCCTATTTCTTGTGTCTACACAGTACAACTAAGATAATTCTCTATGCCTGTTACTTCATTTATTCTTATTTGCTGCCTGTGGTTTTTAGTAGCTTTCTTGATCCCTAAGAATAAAATAAAACTTGATCACTTACTCTGCTAATTTTTCTTATCTTTTATTTTGGTCCACTTTATAAAACCTGCCTTTGTTTTATTAAAGTTTTTATTTATCTTGTTACAACTGTTTGATCTTTTTATGCATTCATTGGTCATTTATATTTTTTTCTTTTTTTTTTTAGACATTTACTTGCTCTGTTACTCAGGCTAGAGTATAGTGGTGCCATCATAGCTCGCTCTAACTTCAGACTCCTGGCTCAAGCAATCCTCCTACCTCAGCCTCCATAGTAGCTGGGACTACAGACATGCACTATCTTGCCTGGCGAATTTATTTTTAGTAGAGGCAGGGTCTTGTTATGTTGCCCAGGCTGGTCTCAAACTCCTGGCCTCAAGTAATCCTCCTGTTTCAGTCTCCCAAAGTGCTATGATTATAGGCCTGAGCCACCACACCCTGCCTGGATATATTTATTCTTTGAATTATCTTTTCATTTTCTTTTTGTTTTTTTGAGTTGGAGTCTCATTCTGTCACCCAAACTGGAGGGCAGTGGCCGCTCCTGGCCACTGCAGCCTCGACCTGCTGGGCTCCGGCGATCCTTCCACTTCAGCCTTCCAAGTAGCCTTCCAACTACAGGCACTTGATCAATTACTACCATGCCCGGCTCATTTTTTGATTTTATTGCAGAGATAAGGTTTTGCCAAGTTGCCCAAGGGAGTCTCAAACCCGCGGGCTTAGGCAATCCACTTACCTCGGCCTCCCAAAGCCTCCCAGGCTGAGTCACCAAGCCCGGCCTATCTTTTCATTTTCTTTGCTTATTTATTTATTTAGTTGCAGCAGGGAGCTGACTCTTCTTTATAATAAGAGATTTATTGAGGTATAATTCACATACTATAAAATCTGCCCTTTTAAAAAAGTGTACAATTTAGTGGGTTTTTAAAAATATAGTCACAGAGTTGTGCAACCATCACCACTAATTCCAGAACATTTTCATTAACTCCCAAAAGAAAGCCATGCTCATTTAACCATCACTCCTGATTTTTTCCTGCCCCTCAGCCCCTGGCAACTACTAATCTACTTCCTGTCTCTCCAGATTTGCCTATTCTGGACATTTATAAAAGATTGATAGAAACAAGTAAAATAATTATTTACCTGATTTTTTTTGTGAATCATTGAGTGATAGCGGTCATAATGGTGGTGGGTCCAATCAAGGAGTAAATGTTTGCAAAGCAAAAATTGTAGCGAACACCTCTTACCACCGTGCAATTCAAAACAGCAGTGTTGCAAGTCTGTAGTCCCAGCTACTGGAGAGGCTGAGGCAGGGAGATCACTTGAGCCCACGACTTTGAGGCTCCAGTGTACTGTGATCTTGCCTGTGAATAACCACTGCACCCCAGCCTGGGCTACGTAGTGAGATCCTGTCTCTTAAAAAACCAAAAAGACAGACATGAGTATGGTGGGCTCCCTAAGTGCTTTTGTACCACATTGTACATTTGTCTGATTATCGTAGACTATGAATATTTATTTTCTAAAAATTTGTATTCATTCATTTTCCAACCTGCTTATTCCAGTTCAGATTCAAAGTAGCTGGAGCATCTCCCAACACCTTTGGGCACAAGGCAGGAACTAGCATTGGACAGGACACCATCCTGTTGCTGGGTGCACTCGCCCACAGACCCACACTCACTCTGACTGGGACAACTTAGACATGCCAGTGAACCTGACGTGCACGTCTTTGGGATGTAGGAGGAAACCAGAGGATGGTTGCACTGGCCAGGAATTGATTTTTTTTAAATCAACATTAAGACAAACTGACATTACTCAAGGACCTGCTGTAGTCTTCTTTTTTGCTCTTTAGAACAAATTTTCTAACCCCTCTAGTGGTTATGAAATAGTATTTCATTGTGGTTTTAATTTGCAATTTCCTAATGACTAATGGTGTTCAGCATCTTTTCATGTGTTCATTAGACATTCACGTATCATCTTTGGTGAAATGTTGAGTCAAATCTTTTTTTCCATTTCTTCTTCAATTGGGTTGTTTATCTTCTTGTTACTGATTTGTAAGAGTTCTTTGTGAATTCCAGATACAAATCTTTCATCAGATAAATAAGATTGGCAAATATTTTCTCCCAGAGAGTGCTATGATTTTTTTTGTTTTTGTAATGATGTTAACCTGAGCCCTGCTTAATGTATTCTAATTTACCATAGGCTTTTTCAGAGAGTTGGAAAAAAGCTGTTTTCTGTTGTTAATTCTTCCACATCTAGTATTAAAGCAGAGTCAATAATTAAAGGCAAGATAGCCACCTTTATCTTTATACTACAATTAAGCAGTGAGAAGCGAATAGTCATAATGTGGGTTTTAGGGCTCTTTCAGTTGTAAGAACCAAAAATCCAGTTTATCAAAACAGAATTTTGCCGTTTTTCTTTCTTTTCCTGTTTTCTTCATTTTACTCGAAGACTCTCTTAGGGTGGTCAGGAAGAGGGGCACCTTCATCTCCAGATTCATCTCTTCCCAACTCAGAAAAAACCAGTCTTTGTCATTAGCGCTACAAGAAAAGCCCAAGGAATGGAGTGCTTTGGCCAGCCTGGGTCTTTTGCCTTACTTTTGAGGGCAGAAGAGCTCCTGGCTTAGTCCTGTTGTGGTGGAGTAAGGAGAGGAAGCGGTGCTGGGCCGACAAATCATATGTCTGCTTCTTTAGGGGCATTGTGTCAATTTTGTCGGCCGTTAATGTGATTAAACCAAAAGTAATGAGCAGAAGGTTAATATCTTGGGTATTTGAAAAAAATTATATTTGTTATCTAATTTAACAATCAGGCTTCTAAATTATCTAAATCAGACTTCACTAATAGCACTGTTTTGTTTTTGGTTTTTTTTTTAAATCAATATTTTTTATCTTAAAGTTGTGGGATACAGTTAAGGGTTAGGTAATAGCACTGTTTTTTAACCTAAAGAAAAACATGTGATACTTCTATTTATTTACCTAAATTTTTAGATTGGAAAATATAGATTATTTAGAAAGTAAATTTGAGGGAGAGGCGATAGAGAGAGAAAGAGGAGATTCACCTTCACGAGGTAGAGAAGGGGGACAAAGCTAAGTAACATGGTGATGGCCATAGCTCAAGGAGCACATGGCCACACCAAAGTCTAGTAGGGCAATGGCCAATACTTGATTTAAGCTAAAACATTCCACATACCTCTTCCCACCTCCCAAGTAGGTGAGAGGACCTACATGAACAGTGATAGCAACAACTTGATAATGTAGTTTTCTTTAGCTCTCTGAGTGGGGGTTATATCCAACTGTCTTGGAGTTTCTACATTCCTACAGATTGCTGAAATCAATTTTTTATAATTGGTTTGCTTCCCCTCCGTGTTCATATATTTGGATTCTCAAACTCTGTCAGTGTCCATATGTTATATGATTCATCTTTGAAGTGATTTTTTTAAAAATAAGGATAGTTCTCAGTTTCTTTTCATGACATTGGATGTATGATGTGTATGATGATGTGCTATTGATGTAGTTGTGACTTTCTTGCTCAAAAAAGGAAATAATTTTTATCACTTGAAGTGCTTTTTATCTAAACCCTTTAATAGATAGATATAACTGGTATTTGTTCATGTAGATGAGCAGATAACTTTGGATACTGTGTGGATCTCGCATTTCTTCCTTACAGAGTTCTTCAGGATTTATTTTCAATGTGAAAATTAAATGCAAAAATGAAAATTTCTGGTTTTGGATTGTCTGTATAAAATGTATTATCAGAATCAGAGCAGGCCTTAAAAGATCATCCAGTATATTTTTCCACTTGTAGAGAAAGCTAAAGACTACCTATACCCAGAAACCTTAGTTCCTTAGTTGGGATAACCTCTGTAACAAACAACAGTTTAACAGAAAAACAAGCAAATTTATTAACGTGCAGTGCACAACATACAGGAGAAAACTCGGTTGAAAACTAACTCAAGACAGTGACTTATAACTCTGGCTTCTATAGCATCTTTAGAGGCAAAGAACCAAAAATTTGTGAATAAGTGACAGGACAAAGGAAAAGGTTTTAGGCTTCGAAGGGTAAGAAACTGGGAAGGTAAATATACGGAAGGAAACTAAGAGTGAGATCTGTTTCCAGATTCCTCTGTTGCTGTCTCAGGGCTGATAAGTCTAGAGTTGACTCTAATAAAGGAGAATTTATATCCTGTATTTAAGCTGAAAAGGGCGAGGATAAAGGAAAACTTTCTCAGCTTGCTCTCTCTCCTCTCCGTTGTCTTCACCTCAAACATAATTTTTATGTTAAAGAGGCATATTTTGGGATGGCATGTTCACATTTCCTTCACACCCTTTACAGAAATTCTCTTAAAACTAACCAGTCACTAGCCATTTTTAAACCCTTGTAGTAATATTGTAGAAAGCTGCTTCATTTTTGGATGTTTAAATTTAAAAATCTGTCCTTGTTTTGAACTTAAGTCTGCTGTCTTGTGACTTTTCTTTGATCCTTGTATCTGGAGCAGCACTTAGTATACAAACATATTTTTGGCCACTTATAAACAGCGCATCTGTTGACAGAATTGCTGGGAGTCATTTTACATATACCTTTCTTCAAATATTTGAAGCTAGTAGTCATAAAACTCCCCTACGAATTTCCCAAATGGTCTGCCTCTGCAGACCACACATTTCTTTAGTTAGTTTCTAACTATCTTGATCACAAGCTTCTAAAAATAATACAGTAACATTCACTTCTTTGGAGCTCAAGTTTTACAGCCTAAATATGAAACACTTGAAGAGACAGGAGGAAATTACTAGAATCTTTAGATTTCCTTCTGTGCCTGTGCTCTGACCTAAGCAATGTCACATTCGTTATTTCCATTTATCCAAATACAACTTTGTGAGGTAGAGGATGAGGAAACTTAAGACTACACTATTAAGAATTAGGAAGTAGGCTGGGCTCCGTGGCTCAGCCTGTAATCCCAGCACTTTGGGAGGCTGAGGTAAGTGGATTGCCTGAGGCCTCTGGTTCGAGACCAGCCCGGGCACCTTGGCAAGAACTTGTATCTACAATAAATCAAAAATTAGTCGGGTGTGGTAGTGCATGCCTGTAGTTCTGGCTACTTGTAAGACTGAGGCAGAAGGATTGTCTGAGCCCAGCATGTTTACACTAGGGTGGCCATAAATGTGCGTGCCACTGCACTCCAGCCTGGACAAGGGAGTGAGACTCCAACTCATAAAAAAGAATTAGGAAGTAAAGTAAAAACAAACAAGAACACTTTTGAGCATCCAGAGCAGAAATGCCAAGGTCCTAGCACTAAAGGCTATTATTATACATCTGATGCTCAAGATTGATTAGGCCATCACCCAAAACCTACCTATTCTTACTTTATGCCTAATACTAAACCCAGCAGTTTGCTTCCATACAGTTTTTAGAGATGAAAGGATGCTACTGAAGGCAGGCATGTAGGCAGTAGTGATCAGTGAGGAACAAATATGAAAGGGTGGAAAGAGGCAGAAAGGCTATACGATGCTGATAGGAATTCTATATTCTAGGGCTATTGAATCCAAGGAAAACTGCCCTGAATTTGTAATAGCCCCTGAGAACAGGATAATAGTTGGTCATAATGATTCTGGGTCATCAAGAAATCTCTAAAACATTCAGTTAAGTTGAGGAATTTGTGAAACGTAAAATTCTGAACTCAGAATCTTTGTTGAATACAACTAAAACATTAAAACACTATTCTGAATACTGCTTCTGGTGGCTGAATTTTTTGTTCTCAGTGATTATGGTCTTATTGGGAAATTCTCATAATTATTTTTCTTAGTAAGTATATGTTAAGAATTAAGTATATTAAGGTCCTTGGTAAATAGTAAGTATTCACTCATTGGTGCTTATTTTGGGAGATAATCTATGTAGTCAGAATTTATCATTTCATATAACCTTGGTGGAATTACTAGGATTTTCCCATCTTGGATGTGTTAAGGTTTATCCCAGCTTGGCTTCCCTTTGTGTCACAGCACATCCTGGTTCACTTCCCCTGCTGTCAGTTAAGTATTTAAAGAATGCTGTTATTAGTCTCAGGGAAACATAGTTTTAATCTTTCATATATAGATGAATGTGACTAGCTTATAAAAACAGTAAGGTTTTTACTTTTAAAAAGATGTATGTGAGTACTTTTTAATTATCTAGTTAACAGTGCTGTCTGTTAGATTCAGACCTAAAAGAATAAGATTGCATTACTCCTGAAAGACTTAAGTTTCATCTCATCCTCCAAACCCCAGCTATTCTTTTGGTTCCTGTTTTGCCATAAGTAGTCAAATAGAGTACTGGCCTTTATTCTTAATGGATTTTAATTTTATCTAATTTTATTAGAACTTTAAATCTTTGATATAAATATCAACAATTTTGTTCTTCAACCAGAAAAGATTAAATGTGTAGTCCAGATTTATTGATGGTGTTATATTTTGATTATTTAAATCCAGAAGTGGCCAGGCATTGTGGCTCACGCCTGTAATCCCAACACTTTGGGAGACCGAGGAGGATCTAGGCCAGAAGTTTGAGACCACCCTAGAGAACATAGCAAGACCTTGTCACTACAAGAAATAAATTAGTCCAGTGTGGTGACACGCACTGTAGTCCCAAGCATTCAGGAGACTGATGTGGAAGGATCACTTGAGCCCAGGAGGTCCAGGCTGCAGTGAACTGTGATTGTACCACTGCATTCCAGCCTGGGCAACAGAGTGAGACTCTGACTCAAAAATAAAAAATAAAACCCGGAAGTAATCCTTGTCAGAGTATTACTACCACTGTAAGTGTATCTGTGCTTTTAGTGTACTGTTAGTAGCTATATATTAAAAAGTTTTGTCGTACAGTGTAGAATATATGTCATCACATTGTGCGAAATATACAACCGGACTTTTTGATGACTTTCCTAGACCTTAAAAGTGTGACATGCCCTTTGGTTTAAAATATGGAGAGTATAGGCCAGGTGTAGTGGCTCACTCTTGCAATCTCAGCACTTAGGGAAGCCAAGGCTAGAAGATTGCTTTAAGCCCAGGAGTTCAAGACCAGCCTAGGCAACACAGTGAAACCTCATCTCTATTTAAAAATAAAATAAAATATTTGAGATTATAATTTTAACATTATTTGAGTTCAGAACTGAATACTCTTTTCAATTTAACTCAGTATAAAATATTATCATTTATATTAAAATACTTGGGACAAAGGTAAACAACAACAGATTTCCTTTTGGTAGTTTATTTTTGTTATGTTAGTCAATAAACCTATTTTGTAAATTCTGTGTCACAATGTGGGAGGTGGGGGCAGAAGGGCTCAGAAAGAACATTCCTTTTTAAGGCAGTCATATGAAAGTAATTTTGAGATGAAAGCTGTTACTAATGTGTTTTCTTCGTTCTTAAGCTGGAACACATTGGCAATTTTAGCCTAATAAATGGAATGAGAAAGGGAAGAATGATAATAATTGTGTAGTCTTATGTTTTGTTTTTTTTTCATTTGTCTGATGCCTACCCTTACAGGTCATTTTGAGAGGACTGTAAAGTATTAGAAAACAGTAGGCATTTAATCTATGAATTTTGACTTCCTTTTCTTTTAAAATAAGCAGTAATATCTTAGTTTGTATTGTTAAATAAAACTGAGTATTTCTGTGATTTTATGAGCAGATTCTAGTAGGAAGCCTACATAGCTTCTGCCCTCATGGGGCTTACTTTGTGAATTCTGGGACTGTCCTTTGTAATGACTGATGACTCAACTATGAAGATGATTTTTGTAAATGTACTAGAGGTAGAGTCTAGCTGATTGTTTCTGATCAAAAGACTTCTTAGATATCTGTGTCTATTCTAGGTATATTTTGTGTCCTGTAACTTAAACTTGAGGTATTACAGTACATTGGAAATAATGTAGGTTTGGAGTGTCATAGCACTGTATTTGAATTTCTGCTCATTTATTCACTATGTGACCTTGTACATGTTTGCAATGGACTGAATGTTTATGTCACCCCAAAATTCTCATGTTGAAATCCTAGACCCCAAGATAATGGTATTAGGATTTGGGACTTTTAGGTGATATGTGTCATGAAGGCTCTGGGACTGGTGTCCTTATTTTTAAAAGACCACAGAGAGATCCCCCGCCACTTCCACTCTGTGAGGTTATAGTGAGAAGACAGCTATCTAGGAAGAAACAGGCCAACAGGCCTCTTACTAGACACTGAATCTGCTGGCACCTTTGTCTTATACTTCCCAATCTCCAGAACTATGAGAAATAAATTTCTGTTGTTTATAAGCCACAGTCTATGGTATTTTATTATAACTGCCTGAATGAACTAAGGCAATGTTCATACATCTGGGGGCTTGTTTACATAGTCTGTTACAAAAATATAAAGAAAGAATGAAATTTTTTACTTACTTTCCAGTGTTACTGTTCAGGACAGAGAGAACTTTTTCAAGTGTCTGGCATAAAGTCTTAGACATTTTAAGCCCTTAAATAGGAGTTTGTTTTACCGACTTATCAGCGACATGACATTTCTATATGGCATGTATTTTTTTTTTTTTCATGAAATCAGACTTATACTACCCTATTAGTGCATCTTCTAAAGGCTGTCATTGTGTAAACCTTTGAAGTCATACGCAGAATTTTGGAATTTTATAGATTTTAAAAGGGTCTGGGGCTTTGGGTTCAATCTTCTCAATTTACAGATCTGAAAACCATGGCCTTTTAAATGACAGAAAACCAAAATCTTTAGAGGCTTTTAAGTGGTAGAACTTAGTCCATTGACTTGTGTTTTAGTTCTCTTTCTGCTATAAGGTGTAATCAAGAGTTTTGATTATGTTTAAAAACACTGTGAAAATGAGTTAATATATACAGTTTGTTTTGTTAATAAGTTTTTCTTTCCTTAACTTAGAAATTAATTTTTGTCTCTTTTTACAGTTAGCTCATTCATTCAACAAATATTTCTTAAGGAACTCATATGTCAGGCACTATCCAAGGCAATGAAGATATAACAGTAAACAAACTGGATGGACAAGATTCCTGTCCTCCTGGGTCTTACATTCTACAGAGGGAGTCCTGAAGGATGTGAGGGAACAAGCTATGTGTTTATTTTTCAGTAGAAGGAATGGCAAAATAATTTAGACCCTTATAGACCATTATGAGGCTTTTTTTGCCAGTAGTATGGTCTTAGGTGTGGCTAGATTTTGAGAGTAGAGCTGACAGATTTGCCAGGGGATCGAATGCCTCGAAGGGTTTTGGCCTGAGCAATGTTAAGAATGAGGTTGCTAGTCGGCTCGGTGACTCAGCCTGTAATCCCGCGCTTTGGGAGGCCGAAGTGAGTGGATTGCCTGAGCCCGTGGGTTCGAAACCCGCCTGGGCAACTTGGCGAGACCTCATCTCTACAATAAGTCAAAAATTAGCTGGGCGTGGTAGCGCGCGCCTATAGTTCCAGCTACTTGGAAGGCTGAGGCGGAAGGATCGCTGGAGCCCAGCAGGTCGAGGCAGCGGTGGCCGGGAGTGGCCACTGCACTCCAGTCTGGGCAACAGAGTGAGACTCCCACTCA